>JAPDNY010000001.1:338567729-338727729 GCA_029375565.1 Gekko gecko | reverse complement strand
AGAGAGAACTTCTGACAGAAACTGTCCTTGAGAGAACAGCTATGCCAGAGCTTGTGATTGACCCAAGGTCACATCAGCAGGTGCAAGTGGAGGAGTGGGGAATCAAACCCGGTTCTCCCAGATAAGAGTCCGCACACTTAACCACTACACCAAACTGGCAGAAGGAGGGGACAGCAAAGGATGAGATGGTTAGACAGTGTCATCGAGGCAACGAACATGAAATTAAGCCAACTCCAGAGGACGACAGAAGACAGGAGGGCCTGGCATGATGTGGTCCATGGGGTCGCGAAGAGTCGGACTTGACTGTGCGACCAAACAACAACGACAATGGCATTATAAAACAGATCCATACAGTGAGAACCAAAAATGACCATTATCGGCCCTGACCCTGGTCATTTTTTGGTTATCACTGGACAATTTGATCCTTAATTGCGGCAGTCAGCAGGGCCAATATTTGTTGTTGTTGTTTTTTAAAAAATCTACTTTGTAAGAAATACATACATGTTTCTGTATAGGTAAAAGGTAAAGGTTCCCTTGCTCGAAAGCCAGTCGAATCCGACTCTAGAGTTGTGGTGCTCATCTCCGTTTCAAAGCCGAAGAGCCAGCGCTGTCCGAAGACGTTTCCGTGGTCATGTGGCCGGCATGACTAAACACCAAGGCGCACGGAACGCTGTTACCTTCCCACCGAAGTGGTCCCTATTTATCTACTTGCAATTTCTTGCTTTCAAACTGCTAGGTTGGCAGGAGCTGGAACTAGAGACGGGAGCTCACTCCATCATGCGGCACTCTCGGGTCTCGAACTGCTGAACTACTGACCTTCCACAGCCTGCAGTTCAGCGTCTTCACCACTTGAGCCACCGCAGCTCCATCTGTGTTTCTGTATATCTGTTATTATTTACAGTTTTTAATTTGACTAACAATTATTGGGCCTATACGCTCAGATCCTTTTAATCTTTGGGTTCTTAACTTATACAGCCTACGACATCCAGGTAACGATGTAACAGGACAGGGGTGGCGGACTTAGAAGGCAATGCAAACAACCAGCAGCCTAAGGCAGGGGTGTCGAACCTCATTTGTTTTGAGGGCCGGATCTGACATAAATGAGACCTTGTCGGGCCGGGCCACGTGTGTGTCATAAAATGTAACACCAGGTAGCGGAGATATAAACTTTATAAAGGACACAATCACAAAGGGTTTTTTTTTAACTTAAAATAAAATCGTGCTTAAAACGTTAGCACTCTTGCAATTCTTTATTTAACAGTGTCTGATAACGGACACCCCTTGCTCTGAATGATCGCATCAGAATGTCTGTGCTGTTGCAGTCTCAAGTGTGCTGTTCAGGCGTGTATCTGTAAGCTGCAAGCCTACGATGACGCAGCAGCAGCAGCAGAACTGGACGAAGAAGCAGAAGACAACCGGTTCCACTGCGGGCCTGATAGAAGCCCTCCGGGGACCTGATCTGGCTCCAGGCAGTAGAAGATGTTGGACTAGGTGACCCTGGAGGTCCCTTCCGTTTCTATGGTTCTACATGACTTGAGACCCCGGAGAGCTGCTGCCAGCCTGAGTAGACAGTCCTGGCAGTGATGGACCAGTGGTCTAGTTCAGCAGAAGCCAACTTCATGTGTGGGCATACTGAGCTGAAGCTTGCGTCCCTCCCTAAAAATATTATGTTGAGAGCATTCTGCCTGAAAACTTTTATGTTCTCATTCCTAGGTAAAGGTAAAGGTAAAGGTTCCCTTGCTCGAAAGCCAGTCGAATCCGACTCTAGGGTTGCGGTGCTCATCTCCGTTTCAAAGCCGAAGAGAGCCAGCGCTGTCCGAAGACGTTTCCGTGGTCATGTGGCCGGCATGACTGAACACCAAGGTGCACGGAACGCTGTTACCTTCCCACTGAAGTGGTACCTATTTATCTACTTGCAATTTCTTGCTTTCAAACTGCTAGGTTGGCATTCCTAGGGTAGCAGAAAACCTTTTCTCTGAGCATAATGGCAGGCTGACAGAATTAGAAGGGGGGGAATGAACGATAGATTTAAGGAGCTTCGAGGGAACTGTGAACGTGGTCATCGTCGTAGTTTCTGACGAAGGCAGTACTTTGCAGCAAAGACCGGGCAGGTGTTTTATTAAGGATTTCGGAAAAGCCCACCAAAGCAACCGGCTTTGGCCAAAGAATGAAATACCTGAAAAGGACTGGGCTGAACGAACGGTGTCCTTGACTTGATAAAAGATACCAGAGTCACATATGAAGCAAAACCTTAATCGGACAGCGTGAACCGGTGTCCTGTCGTTGAAGGGAGGGGCTGTGGCTTGGTGGTAGAGCATCTCCTTGGCATCCAGGAGGTCCTAGGTTCAATCCCCAGCATCTCTAGTTAAAAGAGCAGGCAATAGGTGAAGTGGAAGACCTCTGCCTGAGACTTTGGCTCCTCCCTGAACTCTGTCCCACTATTCAGAAAGGAGATATGGAGAGGGGCTGAGGCTCTATGGAAGAGCCTCTGCTTGGCATGCAGAAGGTCCCAGGTTCAGTCCCTGCCATCTACAGTTAAAGGGACTAGGGAGGAGGAGGAGATGTGAAAGACTTAAGAGCCAGTTTGGTGTAGTGGTTAGGAGCATGGACTCTGATCTAGGAAAACCGGGTTTGATCCCTCTCTCCTCCACCTGCAGCTGCTGGTGTGACCTTGGGTCAGTCACAAGTTCTGTCAGAGCTTTTCTCTCAAGGGCAGTTCTCCCCAAAGAGCCCTCTCAGCCCCACTTACCTCACAGGGTGTCTGTTGTGGGGAGGGAAGGGAAAGGAGATTGTGAGCCACTCTTAGTCTCCTTCAGGTAGTGAAGGGCGGGGTATAAATCCAATCTCCTCCTCCTCCTCTTTCTCCTCCTCCTCCTCCTCCACAGGATTGACCCTGGTTAGTATTTTGATGGGAGACCTCCAAGGAATACCAGGGCCCTGACACAGAGGGAGGCAATGGCTAGCTACCTCTGAACGTCCCCATTGCCTTCAAGCTCCACTAGGGGTCGCCACAAGTCAGCTTGATTTGATGGCCAAAACAAAATCTTTAAACAAAGAAGTATTGCTGGGTGAAAGCACTACCTGGCCCTGCCCAATTCCTAAAAGCACTTGTGGGGCTCCAGAAAAGGTGTTGGCCAGGGCCATGGTGCCCACGGGCACCGCGTTGGACACCCCTGCCTTAGAATGTCCACCAGACAGTGCCATCCAAATAATACTTTCTTGGGAGCAGTGTTCCCTCTAAGCTGAGTTAGTGTGAGCTAGCTCAGAGTTTTCTAGCTGCCAGCTCAGACCTTTTTGTCTTCACTGGGGAAGGATGGGGCTCCAGAGCAAACTAATTTAGGCAGCAGCCAAATCATTTGCTCACAACTTGAATGCCAGTAGCTCACCAAGTAGAATTTTTGCTCACAAGACTCCACAGTTTAGAGGGAGCACTGCCTGGGAGTAAGCTTGGATGAACAGACCTGGGTATGAGTCTGAGTAGATCCGGGCCTGGGATTGCTCCTAGAGACCTCTTGGGCTCTAGAGGTCGGAGAGAAAAGGGCAGAGATCCCTTGGCCAGCGTCTTGGAACACCTTCCCTATGAAGAAAGGTTAAAATGCTTGAGGCTCTTCAGCTTGGAGAAACAACGGCTGAGGGGTGACATGATCGAGGTTTATAAGATTATGAATGGGATTGAGCAGGTTGAGAAAGAAGTACTTTTCTCCCTTTCTCACAATACAAGAACTCGTGGGCACTCCATGAAATTGCTGAGCAGTCCGGTTAGAACAGATAAAAGGAAGTACTTCTTCACCCAAAGAGTGATTAACATATGGAATTCACTGCCACAGGAGGTGGTGGCAGCTACAAGCATGGACAGTTTCAAGAGGGAATTAGATAAACATATGGAGCAGAAGTCCATCAGTGGCTATTAGCCACAGGGTATAGATGGGAACTCTCAGTCTGGGGCAGGTGATGCACTCTATTCTTGGTGCTGGAGGGAGCAGCAGTGGGAGGGCTTCTAGTGTCCTGGCCCCACTGCTGGACCTCCTGATGGCACCTGGTACATTTTGGCCGCTGTGTGACAGAGTGTTGGACTAGATGGGCCATTGGCCTGATTCAACATTGGCTTCTCTTATGTTCTTATATTCTTAATGTCTTCGCCCTTCACCTAGGCAAGAGACGGAGAGGCTCTTTCTCCAGAGGAGACCAAGAGGGGAGGCTGGCTGCGTGTGCTGTGTGTGACTGGCGGAAGGAAGCATTCGGCGGAGCGTTTCGCTCGCCTCTGGCTCGAAGAGTTACCCACCAGTCTCTCTGCCGCCGCTGAAACGCGCAACCCAGGAAATCGATGCGGATTCTTCGAGGCGCCAGCCCGGAGGGACGGGGCGGCCTCCCGCACTCTCGGCCCTCCCTCGCTCGGGGAAAGTATCTGCAGGCCTGACTTTTGAGAAGGACGCTCCAGGAGTTCGGAACGAAGGAATCGGAGACTGTTTTGCGTAAAAGCGCACGGAAGCAAAAGAGAGGCCGGCGGGTTGATCACAGGGGGCCGCCGAAGCCTGAAGAGCGCTGCGCGGCGTGAGCAGGTGGTGTGGGAGCCCTCGTGGCGCTACCCGATCCGAGGCGTGTTTACTCAGAACGAAGTCAGTCCCACTGAGTTCAATGGGGCTTACTCTTCAGTAATCTACATAGGGTTGCTGCCTTCAGCACAGAGCCCAGTCCTTTAAAATGAGGTTTTTGGTTTTCTTTTAATGATAAGAATTTCCAGGATTTGAGGCTTGGGGGAGGCAGTAAAAGAGAGCCATGGGGGGGGAGGAGGGATTTTTTCTCCCAAAATACTAGAACTCGGAGGCATCCTCTGAAGCTGACGGGCAGCAGGTGCGGTGCGGATAAAAGGAAATGCTACTTTTACAGAGAGAGGGATTAAAATGTGGAATTCGCTGCCAGAGGAGGTCGTGATGGCCACAGGAATCAACAGCTCGAAAGGGGGGATTAGATAGATTTATGGATGAGAGGGCTCTCAGTGGCTACTACTAGCCGTGGCGGCTGAAGGGAGGCCACATCAGGGGAAGGCCTCGGCCTCTCTCTGCCCTGTCGTTGTTGGCCCTCCAGGGGAACTGGTTGGGCACTGTGTGAAACAGGGTGCTGGACTAGATGGACCACTGGCCTGATCCAGCAGGGCTCTTCTTGTGTTCTTATGAAGGCTTCTGACTCTCTGCCCTGATGTTGGCTCTCAAGAGAAACTGGATGGACACTGTGTAAGACAGGATGCTGGACTGGATGAACCAATGGTCCGATCCAGCAGAGCTCTCCTTACAGTTGGAGGGAGGGAGGGAAGGAAGCAAGCCTATAGTCAGGATTTTTTTTAATTCGGGGGGGGGGCTTTAAATAAGTTAGGGGCACCCTGCACCCCCCCCCAGTGAGCTCCACAAATAAAATTAAAAATGGAGGGGGGGCTGGGCCAGATGGGAGGGGGGCAGGCCCTGAGATGCCTCACTGTAGCTATGGGGAAGGAAGGAAGGAAGGAAGGAAGGAAGGAAGGAAGGAAGGAAGGAAGGAGGGAGGGAAGGAGGAAGGGAGGAAGGAAGGAAGGAAGGAAGGAAGGAAGGAAGGAAGGAAGGAAGGAAGGAAGGAAGGAAGGAAGGAAGGAAGGAAGGAAGGAAGGAAGGAAGGAAGGAAGGAAGGAAGGAAGGAAGGAAGGAAGGAAGGAAGGAAGGAAGGAAGGAAGGAAGGAAGGAGTAAATTCCCCTTCCCTGGTTTTTCTGGCAGAGTGAATATTTCCTGCTCTGAACATACTTGGACGCTGTTTTGAGCCACAAATAGGAACCAGGATCCCATTCTATCCAAGAAGAAGCGAAGAAGGTTTTTAAACGTCATTTTCTCTACCCTGAGGAGTCTCGAAGTGGCTACAATCCCATTCCCTCTCTCCAGAACAGGCACCTTATGAGGCAGGCGGGGCTGAGCAGCAATGCTCCCTCTAAGCTGTGGAGTCTTGTGAGCAAAAATTCTGCTTTGTGAGCTCCTGGCATGACAGTTGTGAGCGAGCGATTTGACTCCTGCATCAATGAGTGTGCTCTGGAGCCCTCCTTCCTGAGCGGAGACAAAAACGTGTGAGCCGGAGGCTAAAGAACTGTGAGCTGGCTCACAATGACTCAGCTTGGAGGGAGCACTGGCTGAGAGAGTCCTGAGAGAACCGTGACTGGCCCAAGGTCAACCCCTGGTATCTGCAGTTAAAAGATCTGGCAGTAGGTGATGGGGAAGACCTCTCAGGCTCGGTGGGAGAGCATCTGTTTGGCATGCAGAAAGGTCCCAGGTTCAATCTCGGGCATCTCCAGTTAGGCGATGGGGAAGACCTCCGCATGCGATCTTGGAGAGCCGCAGCCATTCTGAGTAGACAAGACTGACCTTGATGGACCTGTGGTCTGATTCAGTAGAAGGCGGCTTCATGCGCTCATATGAAGTTGTGCATGAGTCTGAGCACGTGGGATTAACACATAGATTAACACAGGGAATTCACTGCCACAGGAGGTGGTGGCGGCTACAAGCATGGACGGCTTCAAGAGGGAATTAGATAAGCATATGGAGCAGAGGTCCATCAGTGGCTATTAGCCACAAGGTATAGATAGGAATGGAGCTGCGGTGGCTCAAGTGGTTAAGACGCTGAACTGCAGGGCTGTGGAAGGTCAGTAGTTCAGCAGTTCGAGACCCGAGTGCCGCATGACGGGGTGAGCTCCTGTCTCTAGTTCCAGCTCCTGCCAACCTAGCAGTTCGAAAGCAAGAAGTTGCAAGTAGATAAATAGGTACCACTTCGGTGGGAAGGGAACAGCGTTCCGTGCGCCTTGGTGTTTAGTCATGCCGGCCACATGACCACGGAAACGTCTTCGACAGCGCTGGCTCTTCGGCTTTGAAACGGAGATGAGCACCGCAACCCTAGAGTCGGATTCGACTGGCTTTCGAGCAAGGGAACCTTTACTTTACTATAGATAGGAATGGAGCAGGTGAGGCTCTGTATTCTTGGTGCTGGGGAGGGGGTGCAGCAGCGGGAGGGCTTCTGGTGTCCTGGCCCCACTGCTGGGCCTCCTGATGGCACCTGGTATTTTTGGCCACCGTGTGACAGAGTGTTGGACTGGATGGGCCACTGGCCTGATCCGACATCGGCTTCTCTCACGTTCTTACGTTCCCAGATCTGTGGCCAGCGCAAGGGAGGAGTTAATCCCTTTGCCACTTGGTGGAGGAGGCTATTTCCAGGGGTCCCCCGTCCGGCGTGTCGTGTCTGGCGGCCAACCAGACGACACGTGAACGGGGCGGGGGGGGGAGGTGGAGAGAAAACTTCCCCGACTTTCTCTCCGGGCGCTCGTGTCCCGCCTGCGTCTCGCTCCCTTTCCCAGGGAAGAGACTTCAACTGCGAGTTGCTGCGGGGGAGGGAAGGCGGTTTCGGGAGGATCGCGCCCGGGGGCAGATGTGCCGAAGAAGAGCCCTCCCCTGATGACGTCTCTCCGAGCCACAAGCCCCTTAAGCTCTGGGATCTTCGATCCGTGCCTGATTCCGATGTAGGGCCCATAAACCGTGTGTCCAGCTCCCCCACACTCCCGGAGGAGGCCCGTCGGCTCGACGGCGGAAGCCTCGGCGGAGACCTTTTTCTTGAGACCCCGGCCCTGAAGCTGCCCTGTCGCCTTGGGCATCGGGTGGCTCGTCAGACGAAGAACAGGCATCCGTGCGCGCCTACAGCCTGGAGGCCAGACGAAGCGGACGTTCTCTCGATCCCAGCGGGGCTTCCACGCGGGCTTGTCATCCGGGAGGCGTGAGCCCGCCTGATCGCCTTTCACCTGGGAACGGGCTTCCCGGCCCTTCGAATAATGTTCCCTGAACCGGGTGGTCCCGGGCCAGCCTGCTCTCCTCGGATCTCCGGAGCGAAGCGGAGTCCGCCCTGGCGTGTGTTTGGGGTGGGAGACTACCAGGCCCGTAGCCAGGATTTTTTAAGTCAGGGGGCATTTAAAACTCTTAGGGGGCACTGACTAATCGAATTAAAGATAATATAGGCCCCCTTCACACTGAGCATTTGCCCCGCTGAAGGCAAGGGAGCCCTGCGGACTTTCCGTGCGGGATCATACGAGCACATCTGGGAGGCGTAGTGCTCCCGTGGCCAACCTGTGGCTTCCCGTGGAAAACGCGGAGTAAAAAACTAGTAGGTCCGAAGTAATAGTTTCCGGAAACCCCAGGGCAAAGGCTGGCATCTGATCGCGGGAGTGCCAGTATCCCGTGGCTTCCGACACCTGCCCATGTCCCCGGGGTTTCCAGATGTTGTAAGTTTGCATGGGATGCGCACCAACGCTGAACAGCGCATGTGCACACACAAGACACTGACAGCGGCCCGCCCCCCCAATGGCGCATGCGCACTTTGCTGCTTTTTTGGCGCGCTGCAGCAGCGTGGTGTGATCGGGGCGCAGAGCTGGAGTGTGGCAACCCGGTGGCCCATGTGATCAGGCTACCGAGCCTTATTTAGCTCCGGGGTGAACTGCCACAACTCTCCCCTGCGTTTTCTGGCCCGTATGACTGGGGCCATAATTCCGTTTCTGGGGGAAGTGGAGAGGTGCTGTCTGGCTCCATGTGGCCACCACAGCTGGCCCTTCGTGCTTGACAGCTGTGCAGGAATACTCAGTTCCTTCCCTGCACCTGTCACTGCTCAGGAGCCCTTGGCTGGATGGGAAGTCATGGGGCCTTGACAGTAAGTCGGGGGGCCTAGCCCCAAGATGCCCCACTGTAACTACAGGCCTGGAGACCACCAAGGAAGCCCGGGGTCGCTGTGCAGAGGCCGGGGATGGCAGATCGCTTCTGGTCGTCGCTTGCCTTGAAAGCCCCATGAGGGGTCGCCATGACTCATCTGCGCTTTGTTGCCCAAAAAAAAGAATAATAATCTAGTGTTTGGACAGGGGACCACTAAGAAAGTCCGAGGTCGCTACGCAGAGGAAGGCCATGGCAAACCGCCTTTGATCATCTTTAACCTTGAAAACCCTATGGGGTCGCCACAGGTCAGCAGCGACTTGTCGGGCTCCCCCCCCAAAAAAAAGACCCCTTCAATAGAATTGCTAGTTTGGGGGATGCGTTTGAGTTTTCACTTCCTTTCCCTCCCTGGCCCTACCCAAAGGGCACAGAAACCAAAAGAAGGACCCGGGGCCCGAGAGGAGATCGCAAACTCCGGGTTCAGAAGTACCTGGAGATTTGAGGGTGGAGCTTGGGAAAGAAGGGCTTGAGGAGGGGAGGGAACTAGGGAGGGGTTTCATGCCCCCACAGTCCCCCCCTCCCAAAGCTGCCCTTTTCTCCTTCCTTCCTTCCGTATGTCACAAGAAGGGGAACAACTATAGGAAGGAAGGGAGTGAGGCAGGCAAGGAGGGAGGGGAGAGAAGGAAGGAGGGAGGGAGGGGGAAGGAAGGAAGGAGGGAGGGAGGGGAGAGAAGGAAGGAGGGAGGAGGAGGAAGGAAGGAAGGAAGGAAGGAGCAGTCTGGAGATCTGGGAGATATCTCCAGTCTCCACCTGAAAGTTGGCAACTTTAGCCCTAGAGATTACTGGAGGGGGGGGTGTCCCCAGAAACCCAAATAAGGACCGCGGGCCCTAGAGATGACGAACCGGGGCTTGTGAGTGTGGCTGGGCCTCTCGGTTACTCCGGGAGGCTGAGTCGCGGCTCTGCTGGCCTGGTGGGCGGCTGGGAGCCTTGGAACCGAGAAGCCCCTTCGCCAGGCGCCTCCAGTAGCGGCCCAGCGGGGCGGGCGTGGTCTTCTGGGGCGGGCTGTGGCCAAACCCTTCCCCCCACCCCCCGCCGCCCCTTCCTCCTCCGCCTCGACAGGCCAATGTGGGTCATCAGCGCGTCGAGAGGGGCCTCACGCAGGCGGCCATCTGCAGAAGCGCTCCCACCCCGGGAGCCAGGCTCGGCGGATGAAATGGGACTTCCTGCCGAATCTTAACCGCGCAGGCTATCGTCCCTGAGCTCTCGGGCGCTTTGAATACTACCCGATGTGGAGAAATCAGAGATTTCAGGGACCACGGGTGAACTGTGTTTGAAATCCATTTAACATATAGGAGTCAAGTCCCTCCCTCCCTTTCTCCTTCCTTCCTTCTCCTCTATAATCCATCTTTCCTTTCCTCCCTTCCTCCTCCCTTCCTTTTCCTCTCTAATCCCTCCCTCCTTCCTTCCCTCCCTCCTTCCTTCTCCTCTATAATCCATCCATCCTTCCTTCCTTCCTTCCAACACTCCTTCCTTCCTTTTCCTTTCTAATCCATCCCTTTCCTTCCTCCTTCCTTCCTTCTTTCTCCTCTATAATCCATATTTCCTTTCCTCCCTCCTTCCTTCTCCTCTATAATCCATCCTTCCTTCCTTCCAACCCTTCTTCCTTCCTTTTCCTCTCTAATCCATCCCTTTCCTCCCTCCTTCCCTCCCTCCCTCCTTCCCCTCTATAATCCATCTTTCCTTTCCTCCCTCCCTCCTTCCTTCCTTTTCTTCTCTAATCCCTCCCTCCCTCCTTCCTTCCTGTCTATAATCCATCCTTCCTTCCTTCCAACCCTCCTTCTTTCCTTTTCCTCTCTAATCCATCCCTTTCCTCCCTCCCTCCTTCCTTCTCTCCTTCCTTCTTTCTCCTCTATAATTCATCTTTCCTTTCCTCCCTCCCTCCTTCCTTCTCCTCTATAATCCATCCATCCTTCCTTCCTTTTCCTCTATAATCCATCCCTTTCCTCCCTCCCCTCCCCCTCCCTCCTTCCTTCCTTTTCCTCTATAATCCATCCATTCTTTCTCCCTCCCTCTTTCCTTCCTTCCATTTCCTCTATAATCCCTCTTTCTTTCTTTCTTTCTTTCTTTCTTTCTTTCTTTCTTTCTTTCTTTCTTTCTTTCTTTCTTTCTTTCTTTCTTTCTTTCTTTCTTTCTTTCTTTCTTTCTTTCTTTCTTTCTTTCTTTCTTTCTTTCCCAGGCAAGGAGGCTCAAAAGCACAGCTCTGCCGCCTCCGCGGCCCCGCTCCAGAGCAGTCTGGGGGCATTGGGTGTGTGTGTTGGGGAGGAGAGAGGGAGAGAGAGAGAGAGAGAGAGAGAGGCCGAGCCGTTCTCCGCTGACCCCTGCGCCCGTCTGGATAATCGCGCTTTTCCATTTCAGACAATGCGCTTCAATGCGAGTCGTGTGCCTTTGTCCGTTTGTATAAAGCCAAGCGCGCTTGAATGACAGCTCTTGCGCACTCGCCTGAACGGATACCAAGAAGAAACCCTCTCCAAGCTGGACTATTTTTTTTTAAGGAGAGAGGAGAGAGGAGAGAGGGAGAGAGGGAGGGAGGGAGGGAGGGAGGGAGGGAGGGAGGGAGGGAGGGAGGGAGGGAGGGAGGGAGGGAGGGAGAGAGAGAGAGAGAGAGAGAGAGAGAGAGAGAGAGAGAGAGAGCGCCACATGTCTCTTTGCCGACGGCTTCTTATTAAGACACCTTCGCGTTTGCCCAACACTTAAAAGCGCCCCCGAATTAACTGGCAATTAAGCGCGCCTGAGCCGGGCTTCGATCCCCACCGCTGGCAGCAACCTCCAGTCGGCTGGACTTACAGCCGAGTAGACCCGCTCAGGCTCGTTCCGGGGGTGCGCTCCTGGAGAGCAACAGATTTCCCCAGCTTGGGTGGAGATCTGGGGGGCGGGGGGCGGGGAGAGGGAGGCAACTCGGGTTAGAGAGCTCGTGTCAGAACCCCGAGACAGCCTCCCGAACCCGTGTCTCCGGTGTGACGGGGTCTCTGGAGTTAAAAGGAAGTTTGGAACCCCGGAATCTGGACACCCTCCCCAGCTCTCCCGTGCCTCAGTTTCCCTGACACACACCCTGACATTGCCCCGGCGGACACGGAACCCGTGTCGTTCACAATCGTGTTGTGTGTTTGTGTGAGTGTGTGCACATAAATAGCTAGGCTGGTCTCCGGAGGTGCCTTCGAGACCGACAAAGTTGTCCGGGGGTGAGCTTTGGAGAGTCCGTGTGCAAACGCACAAACATCGCCAGATCCTTTCCCCCTTTCCGTATGTCACAAGAAAAACCATCGGGGGGGGGGCGCTTCCTTAGAAACGCCCGTTTTTGAAAAACCCAGGTGTGATTTCATCTCAAGTCGCCCTTGTCTTAAAGAATTGGGTTTATTGGAGATGCCGGGATAAACCCCATCTCTTCTTCCGTTGAAAGGAAACATCTGAACACGTTGCTTTTAATTCAGAGCGAGAGACACACACACAATAGAGAATCCAGAGACACGCACAACAGAGAATCCAGACACACACACACACACACAACAGAGAATCCAGTTTCCTACAACCCAAATATTCTCTTGTAGGTCAGTCTTCCAATTTAAAAAAACAAACAAACAAACCAAAGAACATACAACCGAAAGAGAAAGGACGTTTCCTTATCGAAGAACAGGCTGGGGAATTCATCTAGCATCTGTCTGTGTTTGATTCCCCAATAAAAATCTGTCTTTTAAAAGGCCTGTTTTGGAAAATATCAGGTCTCCCCATTTAGCCTGGCTAAGGGGGGAGAGAGAGAAAGAAAAGGGGGAAAAAAACCCGTTCGGAAAAGAGCGAAGGAGGGAAAAAATGTAGAAAAACGTTGAAAGAAACTCCAGTTCCTTATTAGGGGAAGATACAATATTTATTCCTTGTCTCCTGGGATGAAGCCGCTCTATCTATTGTCCTCCCCAGTTCGCAGTGCTGATGCTTAATTTTCAAAACTTCTATATTACCAAGGGACCTACGACATCAGCCAAAGAAATACCCAGCAAGTACAAAATCTGAACCGGAGAGCGGCTTTTGTGCAGAGGGGGAAAATTGTTCCGCCCGGTTTTTTGCGGGGAAGGGTGTGCGGGGAAGCGAAGGGGAAGCCGGCCCGAGATGCCAGACGGACGCGGGCCCGTGTCTCTTTGTGATTAGGAGATAAATATTCTAGGGATTCGGAGAAGGGTGCTCTTGATAGGCGTAAATATATCCCGTTCCCCCCCCCCCGGACCTGCGAGAAAGAGGATTTTTCTTTTTCTTTTTTCCCCCTTTTTCTTTCTTTCTTTCTTTTTCTTTTTTTCTTTTTTTAAAAAAGAGAAACTATTGTGGGTCTGCGGCTTTGTGTGGTGCTTTTTTTGTGTGTGCTCGCCTTTAAAACAAAACAAAGCGAAATATTCGGAGCAAGGCTTGGATCCGGAGCGTTTCGACGGCGGACCCACAATGTCAACGACTTTCCCCGGACTCGTCCACGATGCGGAGGTATTTGTGTGTGTGTCTGTGTGTGTCTCTGTGTGTGCGCGCGCGTGTTATCTGGGTGTGTGCGCGCGTGTGTGTGTGTGTGTCTCTCTGCTTAGGCGCCCGTGTGTGTGAGAGAGAGAGACACACACAAGCGCGCACGCACACACACACAGGGTGTGTATGTACCGTCGTGTGTGTGTGTGTGTGTGTGTGTGAGGTTGTTTCCATTTTTTCCGCTCTCTCTCTCTCTCTCTCCCCCTTAATCCGCATCGGGCCGTTAGGTTTAATGATAATCCGGCTTCCGAGAGAGACAAGCGAGTGCTCGGGGAAAGGGGACGGCGAAAATTCGTTATGACATCTGTCGCCGTCGACCGGGGCAGCCCGGTGGCCGCGCTCAAACGGGCGCAGGAACGAAGACCGGCTCCGTGTCCCGATAATCTCGGGGAACGGGGGTGGGAGGAGCGGGTTTGGGGGGAGAGAGACGATCGAGACCGAGAGAGCCGAGTGTAAAACCGGGGCGGGGGGTGGGGTGGGGGGCGAGGGAAGACGGACGCGCACTCAGGTGGCGGGAAGGAGAGATTCGTCCGGACGGGGAGCGCCGCGCTCTTTTTCAACCGAGATGGGGGGAAGGAGGGTGGGGAGGCGGAAGGGCCGTGCCTCCTCTCGAGAAAGGGAGCGAGCGTTAGGCTGGTAGGAGGCTCCGAGCGAGGCTTTGGCGCGCACCGGTCGGGAGCGTTGACAACTCTGCGGCTGAGGGTGATTTGCGGACGGTCGCGCAGTTCGAAGTAGCGGCGGCTTTGCGCACGATCGCACAGGTCGGTCTCCTGGACGGTGCGGGCTCCCGGCTTGCATATGTAGGGCTCTCTCTTGCTCTCTCTCTCTCTCTCTCTCTGGCTCTCTTTCTCCCCCCCTCCCTTTTAAAAAAGAGACTAGCAACAGCCCCGCATGGCACCCGTCTGGGGAAACTTTCATGGCGCCTGCAACGACCAGAGACTCCCGGGCTAGGGGGCGGGCGATGCGGGCGAGGGGCGTCCGGGAGAGACGCCGTCCCCCATGTCCCAGCTGCCGGACTGGGGTCACCTCTTCTTCCCTTCTCCCTTGCAGATACGCCACGACGGATCCAACAGCTACCGTTTGATGCAACTGGGCTGCCTGGAGTCAGTGGCCAACTCCACTGTCGCCTACTCCTCCACCTCGCCGCTCACCTACTCGGCCACCGGCACCGAGTTCGCCTCCCCCTACTTCTCCACCAACCACCAGTACACCCCCCTCCACCACCAGTCCTTCCACTACGAGTTCCAGCACAGCCACCCGGCCGTCACCCCCGACGCCTACTCCTTGAACTCGCTCCACCACTCGCAGCAGTACTACCAGCAGATCCACCATGGCGAGCCGGCCGACTTCATCAACCTCCACAACGCCCGGGCCCTCAAGTCCTCCTGCCTGGACGAGCAGAGGCGGGAGCTCGGCTGCCTCGACGCCTACCGCCGCCACGACCTGTCGCTCATGAGCCACGGCTCCCAGTATGGCATGCACCCGGAGCAGAGACTCCTGCCCGGACCCAGCCTGGGCCTGGCCGCCTCCGGAGCCGACGATCTGCAGGTAACCAGATTTTTTAAAAAATGAAAATAAAATGGAAATGCCACCCCCCACCACCACCATCCCCCGTCGCGGCCCGCTCCTGTCCTTGGTCATCCAGGGGCCCACCAATGCTCCCTCTAAGCTCTGGAGTCTGGTGAGCAGACATTCGACTCTGAGAGCCACCGGCGTTAAAGTTGCCAGCGAGAGACTGGGCAGCTGCATCACTTAGTTTGCGCTGGAGCCACCCTTCCTGAGCGAAGACGAAAATCTGTGAGCCGGGGGCTAGAAAACTGTGAGGTCGCTCCCCCTGACTCAGCTTAGAGGGAACACTGGTCGCGACCCATGCTCCCTCTAAGCTGTGGAGTCTGGTGAGTAAAAATTCTACTTTGAGAGCTGCCGGCTTTAAATCAGTTGGCTCCGGAGCTCCGACAGAAATCTGTGTGCCGGAGGCTAAAAAAACTGTGAGCTAGCTCACACTCACTCAGCTCCGAGGGAACACTGTTTGGTGAGCTCCTGGCATGGAAGTTGTGAGCGCGCGATTGGGCTGCTGCATCAGTTAGCTTGCTCTGGAGCAATGCTCCCTCTAAGCTGCGGGGGCTGTGAGCAAAAATTCTACCTCCTGAGCTACCGGCTTTAAAGTTGTGAGCAAGTGATTTGGCTGCTGCATAAACTAGTTTGCTCTGGAGCCCTCCTTCCTGAGCAAAGGCAAAAATCTGTGAGCCGGAGGCTAAAAAAACTGTGAGCTAGCTCACACTCACTCAGCTTAGAGGGAACACTGCTCTGGAGCCCTCCTTCCCGAGCTGAGACAAAAACGTGTGAGCCAGGAGGCTAAAAAAACCGTGAGCCGGCTCACACTGACTTAGTTTAGAGAGAACACTGGCCCTGACCCGCGGCAGCCAACCCAGCCGAAGGGAGCGACAGTCATGCGGCCGGGCCCCACTAACCGGTCACCTGCAGGCCGCGCCCTGCCACGGAGGCGGCTGGGGGGGACGGACACGCGCCGCCGCCCCGTCGAACCTTTCCCTGCAGGCGATCCCTTCCTTAAAAACCCTCCCGCCTTCCTGAAAACGGAGACGGACAAAGGCCCAGCCCACCAAGCAGGGTCAGTGCCAGGAAGGAAGGCTTCGGTGTTGGGGCAGGCCGCAGCCAACCACCTCTGCGGAACCCCTGGCCGTGCAAGCCCCTGGCCGGGGTAGCCGGAGACCGGGCAGACGGACTTGATCCCACGTGCGCCCACCCGCAGGCACGGCCGCCCTGGCCCACGCGAAAATAACCCGCTCCCCTTCCACTTCCGGCGCACTTTCGAACTGGAAAGGGCACTGCCGAGCGGACTGGGAAGGCACCGGCGATGGCGAGTGGGTCTCATGTCTGTGACCGCCGCCGCAGCACAGCCTCGCCGAATCCTACTTCGAGGGGGGCCGAGGATGCGCTGCTGACCGGGCAATACCAAGCGAGAGAGAGATCTGGGCTCTTAGGCCGCCCCGGGCCCCCCTTCGGCCAAGCAATCCGTTTCTTCCCGCGCACATCATTGTACCGCATCTACCGACTTTCGTCCCTCTCGCCTTCCCGGGCCGCGTCCCCCTTTCCCGGCCATCTGTTTATTTGTTTCTAGCCCCCTAACCCGCCCCCCCGCAACGCACCCTCCCTTTTTTTTTTTTTTTTTGAGTCTTGTCGAATTCAAAAGTTCAGAGCCAGAAAGAGAGACGCCGGAGGAGAGACCTCCCTCCCAGCTATGGAGTCTGGTGAGCAATAATGCTACAATGTGAAGTCCCTGGCGTTCAAGTTGTGAGCGAGCGATTTGGCTGGAGTCCTCCTTTCGGAGCTAAGACGAAAAGGTGTGAGCCCGAGGCTAAAAAAAACCAAACCCTGTGAGGTGGCTCACACTCACTCCGCTTAGGGGGAAGACTGCTCCTTCTCCATCAGGTTGGGCGGTCGCGGGGCTTGGCTGTCTTTGCACGCGGGACATCGGATTGATGGAGGAAAAATTCCTCCTTGGGGTGGGGGGGTGGGGAGGAAATTGCTCTGGTTCGGAATTCTCTCCCCTCCCGCGCCGAAGCGAGCTCCTTCTCTCTCTCCCGGCGAGGAGAGATTTCAGGACCTGCGCTCAGCTAGGGAGGGGCCCAAGCAATGTTCCCTCTAAGCCGTGGCGTCTCGTGAGCAAAACATTCTACTTGGTGAGCTACTGGAATCAAAGTTGTGAGCGAGCCGTTTGGCTGCTGCGCTCCGGAGCCATCCCTTCCCGAGCTGAGACGGAAAAGTGTGAGCCGGAGGCTAAAAAACCGTGAGCTAGCTCACACTGACTCAGCTTAGAGGGAGCATTGGACCCAAAGATGAGATCAACCGTAAGGAACTGTTTCCCCCCCTCCCCAACTTGACTTTCCATCTCCAAACCCATGGCACGATTTTCTACGCTTCTCCACACCCCAACCCCCAACCCCCATTCGCGACAAGGCCTCCCCCTTATGTTCGCCCTCCCCCCCATCTCCCAAACCTGCCATTCACGACTCCGTTTCAATAAGACCTATTTACTCCTTTTATAGATATATAACCGCGTCTGCGGCTGATTTCTTCTCCCTTTTTTTTTTTTTTTAGTGGTACATTTTTTTTCCAGCTCCCCGCACAAAAGCTTGTGGGCTTTCCCCCCTCCTCTCCCTCAAAAGAAGGGATTAGAGACGTTTGCGAGTCGGCGGACAATGCCTAAATCCCGGGCGAAGAAAAAGCACCATAGTTTATCCAATTTTCGACTTAGCGCCATTCAACTGGTCATTTTTATGCAATGTCATCCGACCAAACAACGCGTTTGGCTCCGGCCCTCCTCCTCCGCACCCCCCCCCCCATGTCCCAAGGACTGGAGGGAAGACAGATTTGAAGGAGCTCGATATAAATCGATACACAGATCCCCCCCTTTAAAAAGAACTTTATATGCGGTCTTTTTTGAATCTCCAAAGCTGTATTGAAAATATCCCCCAAAAAAAAAAAATCAAAAGAGAGAAGGCTGAGAGGTTCGAGTCCAGTAACACTTTAGCGACCCGCGAGATTCTCCCTGTATTAACTAACACGCGTGAAGTCTTTAAGATGTCGCACAGGGTGACCTCTTTTTCGGTTAGGCAGAACGAAGGCTACCTAAGGTGGCTTTTCTCTCTTTTGCCCTTAAGGCGTCGTGAGGTTTGGCGAAGTGTGTTGGGACACATACACACACACCTAAATTCATCCGGCCTGGTCTGCTTGACTCTCCTGCCTTGTTAATTTCACCCGGGGGTGGGGAGCGTGTCAATTTCACCTTGAAGAGGCTGGTCAATTTCTCCGTGTGAACGCTTGGTCAATTTCACCTTTTTTTTAAAAAAAAAAAGCAACCACGCTGGTTAATTCCAGCTCGAAAAGGCTGGTTGATAACGCCTTGCAGGTTTTAGAGCGAGCCTCTTGTGTTGTTACCGTTGTTGTTGTTGTTGTTTTTCCGACCCACGGGAAAAAAGCAGGCGAGGCTTGACGCCTCCTTCCTGGCCCAGTCTTTTTAGCCTCCTCTCGCCCCCTTCACCTCCCCTTCCCGGTCGACTTTCTTTATCAACATATGCCTCATTCCCAATGCAACAAATGTAAATATACTTTCCCCCCTGCTCAGAATGTTAAGTGAAGGGTCCCGGCGTTCGGGAGGCTGTTTAAGTCAGCCGAACAGATGCAAGGAGTGCTGGAGCCGGAATGGGCATCTTTGAGTCCCCTAAAAAGATTTTCCATGGGCAACAAAGGGAACTGTCACACCTTTTCCCGTCAGCGCTTTAATTTATGCTCAGTCGCCCAGTTTTCCTCCATATTGATTTCATAATCACTTTAAGGCAGAACACTTAAAACTCAAAAGAGGCCTTGAAAAGGGTGGGTTCCCCCCCCCCCGGCCAGCCTCAATATGGCCCAAACCAAGGCGCTGAGGAAGACTTGTAAAGATTTTGTGTGCGCGCGCGTGTGTGTGAGAAGCAGGGTTTTGTGTTGTTGTTTTTTTTAAAAAAAAAAAATTATTATGCACCAACTCTTTCTCTGCATGCACTTAACTCTTCACGGGCTGCTGAAGAGGTTAACACCCTTAAAGGTCTCTTTCATGTCCCCCTCAACCCGCGTTTGTTTGTTAAAGGAAAATGCCCTCTTTTAACACATTTGCCACAATGCAAAAAGGATTTGGAGGTTCGCGTCACGGGGAAAGTTCATCGAAGGGGAGGCGGATTTCGATTTCTATTTTTTTGGTAAAGGATTGTCATTCCCAACTAGCATCGAAAACCCAGAAGAGGGGGCTCACCTCCTTGAGAGAGAACGCCGAGGCCTTTGGGGTGAGCGCAAATCCTTGGAATATGGACGAGCGCAAATCCGTTGGAATACGGACGAGCTCAAATCCGCATCCCGTTCATAGTCGATGGGGGCAATTCTCACCGTTTGCCACGGTTCCATAGGGCGTTTTAGATCCTCGAGGTATCTTGGGGAGCAACCCAGCAAAACGCCGCCTGACTTCAGAACTCCCGTCTCCAAGTCTCCCCGCTCCACGCCTCTTGTTTCTTAACAACCTGACACTAATTCCGAGAAACACCAACGCCGCGCTTAACAGAACCGGGGTTGAGATCGCGGCGCACTAAATTGCATCGGGGAGGGGCGGGTTTCCTACGGATATGTCATCGAATTCATTTTCTGACAATAATAATTCTTCCCCCCCCGCCAAGACATTCGCCCCCCCCACCCGCTTTGTCAGTCCATACTTCTCTCTCTCTTCCTGTCTGCCAGTCAATCACGCAAACAAAAGATCGTCGTTATCTGAGGATTCTTTATTCCGAGAGGGAGCTGTCCCTTCCCGCGGTTCTGAAATATACAAGGCCGCCTTTTTTTAAAAAAAGGGGGGGGGGTTTCGTAAGGGAGCGAGCCGGGGAAGGCGTTTAAATTCCATGCCCGCTTCGCAAAACCTCGACCCGCAGTCAGAATGCAAAGTCTTCTCCCGACACGTTCTCCGAGGCCCTTCGGCCCATTTATTCCGCTCTATCTCTGATTTCCTTCTCTTTCCCTGTTCTCTTTTCAAGGGTTCGGTGGAGGCCCAGTGCGGTCTGGTGTTGAACGGCCAAGGCGGAGTCATCAGGAGAGGTGAGCGAATCTCAAAACCATTTGTTACAAAAAAAAAAACCCAACAACACCCGTTTTTAATAACAGCCGCTTTCTTATCCGTCCATCTTTTTTAAAAAATGCAATAGACCGTGCTCCCTCTAAGCCGCGGAGTCCCGTGAACAAGAATTCTACTTTGTGAGCCGCTGGCATTAAAGGGGTGAGCGAGCGATTTGGCTGCTGCATCTTTTAGCTTGCTGGGGAGCCCTCCTTCCTGAGCGAAGACAAAAACCTGTGAACTGGAGGCTAAAAAACCCGTGAGCTAGCTCACACTAACTCAGCTTAGAGGGAACAGTGCTCTTAGGTAGCCAAGGAGAAATCTCTGATCCCCCCCAAAAAATAAAAATTCGCTTTTCTAAAGGAGTGAGGCCTGGTCTACCAATGCTCCCTCTAAGCTGTGTGGTCTTGTGAGCAAAAAATTCTACCTTGTCAGCTCCTGGCATTAAAGCGGCGAGCGAGCGGTTGGGCTACTGCGTACATTGGTTTTGCTCTGGAGCCCTCCTTCCTGAGCGAAGGCAAGAATGTGTGAGCCGGAGGCTTAAAGAAACCTGTGAGCTAGCTCCCACTCACTCAGCTTAGAGGAAACACTGCAGTCTAACACCCCCCCCCCCAAAAAAAAAGCTTGTTTGGTTTCTTTCAGAGGACTTCGATAAGAAGTCTTGGAAATCAGCTATAGAGAAGAAGCGTCGTCAAGCACGGCGATGCGTTCTGACGTTTCGAGGACAGTCTTTATTCTCCGGTGCAATCGGGTTAATTTACAGAGGACAGACAGGGGGAAAGGTGTGTGTCCTGCTCACTGTCGTATTTTCCCTCCCCGTTTCCCTTCCCTGTTTCGTTGGGGTCTTTTTGGCCACTGTGCGACAGAGTGTTGGGCTGGACGGGCCGTTGGCCTGATCCAACATTGGCTTCTCTGAGGTTCTTATGCCTCGAAGTGACTGTGGTAGACGAAGCAGCCCGATTAGGAGACGGGCCTTTTGTGTGTGTCTGCGGTGCGGGGAGAACTCGAAGGCTTGTCAGAGAAGGTTGAACTAAAAGAGGAGGCGGTTTAAAGGCAGAAACGCAGCGGCGGTCGAAGTCGATGGGGAAAGCGACCTCGACGGTCTGGTTTCGACGCCCCCTCTGAAACTATCCCAAGGCTGGACTGGAAGGAGTGGGGTGGGTGGGTAGGATTTACGCCACATAGCTCTAAAAGCAGGAGGTGAAGGGATCGGCTGGCGTGAGATCACAGCGATCTGGGACTTCAGAGGGAGGCGCCGGCTTTGTAGTCAAACTCGCGTTGGATCGGATAGAACAGGCGGAAAGAATAACAACAACAGAAGCTCAATCGGGAAAGCGAACTGTTTTCAGAACTGAGATCGAGAGGTGGACTGAATTGGGGGGGGGGGAGGGGATCGTGTTTCCTTTGGTGTATATTTCTGAAAATATATGCATACATATAAGTCTATTTCCTGAAGTCTGCACCAAAGGAAACTCGATTCCCTTGCGGAACGCTAAGGGGAGAGCGAATGTTATGGGTGTGGGTTAGAACCTGACCTCATTTGCCTGCTAGAGGTGGTTATTTATACGTTGCCATCATTCATCTTGAAGTCCAGTGGTTAGCCGGGTGTCTGCGTGACTCATTTCTTTTCTCGAATGGCCCGAAATGGGTATTTTTCTCTGGGTAGACCGACGGCCGTTTGTCTGACACGCCCAGTCCAATGCTCCCTCTAGGCTGTGGAGTCTTGCGAGCCAAAATTCTACTTGGTGAGCTACTGGCATTGAAATTGTGAGCGAGTGATCTGGCTGCTGTATCAATTAGTTTGCTCCGGAGGCCCCCCCCCCTCTTCCTGAGCGAAGACAAAAATCTGTGAGCTGGAGGCTAAAAAACTGCGAGGTGGCTCACACTGACTTAGCTTAGAGGGAACACTGGCCCAGTCCCAACACGCTGCTCGGAAGGAACTCACTTATGGGTATTTCCACTGGCATAGAGGGAGTCTCCTTCGAAGCCAGCATGCTTCCCCGACCCCCGGGGAGGATTTCGAATCTGTCCCTTCACTGTGTCATGCGTTCCTCCGCCGGTTTTGAGTTTTCTTCCGCGGAAGCCCGCGGCGACAGGCGAAAGGCGCGCCGCCCGCGTGTGTGTTGATCTGTGTGTGTGTGTGTGTGTGTTCGTGTGTGTGTGTTACGTTATGAAATAATCTGACTCGCGAAACAGGCCGGTGGTGGTGGAATAGGGGAGTCTGAAACGCGGCAGGGGGAAGCGGACGCGCTAAAGATACCCGAACGGGAGCGGGCGCGGAAAGCCAAGCTGGTGGTGCTGAAACGGACAGCTCCCTGCCCGTCAATTTCGCTAACGCGGCCTCCGAGCGACTCCGTTTTCCTTCCCGGCCTTGCTTTCTTAAACGCCCGATCCACAAAGCCTGAACAATTAGGTCTCTGTCACTTTAGGCTACGGCGCTTCTTGGGAGTAAGGGCCTTTGAGAGCGACGGAGACCAACCTGCGGATTCACGAACGGCGCGTTGGTCGAATCCTGTTTGTTAATTCCCCTAAAAACCCAGATCCTTCTTGGTCAATTGAACTTCGCTGTTTTATACACCATTTTCCCGTTTGGGGGTTTTGTAAGGCTGTTTTCACACTTATTTTCCCGACCCTGCGTCGTTCAGGGTCGGCGCTCTCTGGAGGCATAAAAAGGGGGCGCCGAAAACAGAAATGTTGAGAAGACGGGAATATTGAATTGAAAGAGGAATGTTGAGAAAAGAGGAATGTTGAGTGTGAATAGGAATGTTGAGAGGTTGCTAGTTTCCAGGCTGGAAAGAAGGCCTTTCCCTGGGATTCGAGGCTCTGGATTTTGTTCCCTGCACTTTCTTGCATTCACACGCCTCCTCCCCCCACCCCCAACGGGCGGGGGATGTTTATTCCGCCACCTTGGAATTCAGTTCCTATTCATTACAAGAATCTTCGGAGTAGTTGGGTCGTTCTTGAAAAGGATTCCCATCAAACGGCGGCCTGGCTGCCTGACTGGACTCTAATCTCCCGTCTGAAGGAGATTTTCTTATCGAGTCGCTGTTAAGTTCTCCGGGTAAGGCGCTCCCAATTACCTGAGCGGCAGATTCTAGTGAAGAAAGACGGCTGGGCCGCTCTCTCCCCCCACCCCTTCGCTTTTTTTTTTTTCAAAAGGCGATCGAGTTATTCAGGGGCTTAAAGATTGATAGTGAAGGAAATCCGGCATGAAAACAAAAAGAAGCCAGTAAGGCGGTTTTCGCGACTGATCTTAAGAGCTCCACGGCTCTGTCTCTCTCGCTCTCGCTCAAGTCAGGGGGAGATTGTATCAAAGGCGAGCCGAGAAGCTTGAAATGTATATTCAAAATACATACAAATATTTTGTACGACTTCAAAAAGGAGGGGGAGGGGGGCGAGTCTTAGCGGCAATCAAAACAAGGGGCGGTTCCCTAGCTTCCTCCGCGGCGGCGCAAATCGGCCGGGCGCCTCGCCCGCAGAGCCAGGCGACGGCGGGAGTCCGTGCAGGGGCCCCTGGCCGCGATATGGCGAAGGTCCGGGGTCAGGAACAGGAAGGAAGGAAGGAAGGAAGGAAGGAAGGAAGGAAGGAAGGAAGGAAGGAAGGAAGGAAGGAAGGAAGGAAGGAAGGAAGGAAGGAAGGAAGGAAGGAAGGATTATAGAGGAAATAGAAAGAAAGATTATACATGAAATGGAAGGAAGGAAAGGTTATAGAGTAAATAGAAGGAAAGGTTATACAGGAAATGGAAGGAAGGAAGGATTATGCAAGAAATGGAAGGAAGGAAGGAAGGAAGGAAGGAAGGAAGGAAGGAAGGAAGGAAGGAAGGAAGGAAGGAAGGAAGGATTATACAGGATATGGAAGGATTATACCGGAAATAGAAAGAAAGATTATACAAGAAATGGAAGGAAGGAAAGAAGGGTTATACAGGAAATGGAAGGAAGGAGGGATTGATTATAGAGTAAATAGAAAGAAAGATTATACAAGAAATGGAAGGAAGGAAGGAAGGAAAGAAGGAAGGAAGGATTATAGAGGAAATAGAAAGATTATACATGAAATAGAAGGAAGGAAAGGTTATAGAGTAAATAGAAGGAAAGGTTATACAGGAAATGGAAGGATTATACCGGAAATAGAAAGAACGATTATACAAGAAGTGGAAGGAAGGAAAGAAGGGTTATACAGGAAATGTAAGGAAGGAAGGATTGATTATAGAGTAAATAGAAAGAAAGATTATACAAGAAATGGAAGGAAGGAAGGAAGGAAGGAAGGAAGGATGAAGGAAGGAAGGAAGGAAGGAAGGTAGGAAGGAAGGATTATAGAGTAAATAGAAAAAAAGATTATACAAGAAATGGAAGGAAGGAAGGATTATACATGAAATGGAAAGAAGGAAGGAAGGATTATATATGAAATGGAAGGACGGAAGGATTATAGAGTAAACAGAAGGAAGGATGATACAGGAAAAGGAAGGAAGGAAGGGTTTGAATTATGGAAGAACCATAACCGAGGACAATCTCGCATCCTTAAGACAAAGGGCCCTTACAACTCCAGAGTCCCAAGAAGAAGGGGAGGCATTTAGAACTCCAGGAACGGACACGAAATAAACGGCGAGGGAAACTCGTCAGACACATGGAAGGATGCAGGAAAGAAAACCGACCTAAAACGAATCAAATATGTTTCCGGGGAGTGGGAAAGGGGCTGCCTCTCTGGCGCTGCCCGTGAGGCGGCCCCATTGTTCCCCAGGAAATGAATATATTAATCCACAGACCCCTTGCTTGCCCCCCCCCCTCCGGAAGAAATCCCTCGGCCGAGTCCGCAACCTCTTTCTTGGCCTGCCCCGGATCGGCCGGTCCCAGCTGAGACCGGGCCCCGAGATGGGCGGTTGGCTTTTTAATGAGACTCGGGAAGCGGATGCAGCGCGCGCGGGGGGGGGAGTTCGGTGCCGGCGAGCTAATGATCTGCCAGAGCCAATATTCGGGGACCCCCCCCCGGTTCAGTGGCCCGGTCGCTCCCACTTAAGGGTGCGCCGGATCTCGCCCGCAGCCCGGGCTCTTCCTCGCCCCATCGCAACCAATAATCTTTACTTTCCCTCCTGCGAGCCTATCGATAGCTTCTCTCGCCCCGGGCGCCGCCTTTGATATGCTAATCTTTCCGGGGACCCAAATTCTGCAGAGATCATATTAATGTTGTACAGAACAGGCCGGGCGCGGCGGCGGCTGCCCCCGCCTTTAAAAAGCGGAGGATTCAGATCGCCCGTTTCAAAAGACAAAATCGCCGGCGAAGAAACCAGCCTGCTGCTGTACAGGACGGGAGTCTGGTTTTTAATCATGAAAAAAAACCCTCTCTTTCTCACCCCCACGACCCCTCTTCCAGGGGTTATTCCAGACTCCTTCTCCCTTTTAAGAATTCTTCCCTGAACTATAATTTTCAGTCTGGGACCTATTTAGAGATGGGATCCATCCATCCATCCATCCTCCCTCCCTCCCTTTCTTTATCTCCTTCCTTCCTTCCTTCCTTCCTTCCTTCCTTCCTTCCTTCCTTCCTTCCTTCCTTCCTTCCTTCCTTCCTTCCTTCCTTCCTTCCTTCCTTCCTTCCTTCCTTCCTTCCTTCCTTCCTTCCTCCCTCCCTCCCTCCCTCCCTCCCTTTCTTTATCTCCTTCCTTCCTTCCTTCCTCTCCCTCTCTCCCTCTCTCCCGTCTGTCTGTCTCCCTTCTGGTTTTGAATCCTGACTTCCCCCTTCTCCTTCTCAAATCCCCCCCCCGTGTTCCCTCTAAACTGAGTCAGTGTGAGCTAGTTCACAGTTTTTTAGCCTCCAGCTCACACTTTTTTTTTCGTTTGGTCTGAGCTCAGGAAGGAGGGCTCCAGAGCACTTGATGCGGTAGCCAAATCGCTCGCTCCCCACTCGAATGCCAGGAGCTCACACGGTAGAATTTTTGCTCACCGGACTCCACAGCTTAGAGGAAGCATTGCTTCCCCCCCCACCCAGGAGGGTTATTCCAGACTCCTTCTCCCCCCTTTTTAATGAATTCCTCCCTCAGCTGCCATTTTTCAATCTGGGACCCGTTCGAGACGGGATTCCCACCCCCCCGCGTACTTCTAAAACCCTCCGGCGGGTTTATCCAAAGAGGAATCTTTAACCCCGCCGCGGGAGGGGCCGCTGGATGCCCCCCCACACACACACAAACCCTAAATATGGGTGGGCACTTGATGAAAAAGAGGCGACGCGGTGATATTTTCTGGCCCTCCTCTGGCGTTTGATGAGACGGCAAATTCTACCCCCCAAAAAAAGAGAGAGAGAGAGAGAGAGAGAGAGAGAGAGAGAGAGAGAGAGAGAGAGAGAGAGAGAGAGAAAAAAGAACTCCTCTCGGCAGCTCTCGGCTCGCTTTGTGATCAACCGCTTTTTTCCTGCGCCCGCGGGCGAAATCTCAGAAGCTTAAACGCCTTCCATCGCCCCTGGGCCAGGCGAGAGGGAAAGGGGGCCGCGGCTATGCCGGCAGAACTCTGGCTTCTCCATCGCCCTCGGCGACGCGCCCGGGGAAAGGGGGAGAGGAGCTGGAAAAAAATAATAATACAAACCGCTTTGAATCAAAACACATTTTTTGGAGGGGGGATTAATAGGATCTGAACCCTCTCCCCGCTTTCTTCAGAGGATCCGGAGAGTTCGTCAAACCGCTCCGAGGTGACTGACGTGCGAAGGCGGCGGCGGAGCGGCGTTAGATCCGATCCGATTACTTAAATCAAGAAGAAGAAAATAATGGAATTTTTAAAAAGTAGTCATAAAAGAGGGCGTGGGGGTGGGGTTCCTTAAAAGCCCGGGCGTCAGTCGGGGAATAGAATTAGAATGAAATTTAAAAACCAGGCCCGCCCGGCACCCCCCCCTCCTCCCCAGCCGAGCGCCTCCGCCCACGTGGTCCCTTTTATGTGTTTACTGAAGGCCTGCCCCGCTCCCCCGCGAAGAAGAGGAACTCCGCGGGGTTTGATCTCGGGATCGCTTTGATCTGCGGTTTTAATTTGAGGCACTTAATGATGAAACTCGGGCCTAATGACTCATTCGTGTGGGGTGGGGGGGGGGGCCGCGGTGCTCCCTCTAAACTCTGGCGTCCTGCGAGCAAAAATGCTCCTTTCTGGGCTACCGGCATTAAAGCTGTGAGCAGGTGATTTGGCAACCACATACATTAGCCGGCTCCGGAGCCCTCCTCCCGGAGCTGAGGCAAAAAAAAAAATATATATGTGTGAGCCGGAGGCTAAAAAACCGGTGAGCTAGCTCACACTGGCTCAGCTTAGGGGGAACACTGGTGGGGGCGGGGTGGGACAGGTCTCCAGGAGGAAATACGGAGTCTAAACATGTTTTTTTTCCGAAGGCGCTGGAGCTTTGACATGTTAGGCGCAGGCACACTGTAGATGCTTATAGATCTTGGAATTTCACACTAATGGATTCGGGCAAGGATGGACCGCCACGCAGATGCCGTGTAGGGAAAGGTCTGGTCCGGACTGGGAGGAGAAGAATAGAGATCCCGGTGGTGGACAGAGCTCTCGAGCCCCGGCTGGGTTGGGGCGACCCGGCAGGGTTTTCAAGGCAAAAGACCTTTAGAGGTGGATTGCCGTTGCCTGCCTCCGCGTCACGACCCTGGTATTCCTTGGCGCTCTCCCATCCAAATGCTGACCAAGGCCGGCCCTGCTTAGCTTCCGAGATCTCGCAAGATCAAGCTGACCCGGGCCATCCAGATCAGGGGAAGAAGATGAAGAGAAGAGATTGGATTTATACCCCGCCCTTCACTCCCCAAAGGTGTTTAAGAGCGGCTTACAAACTCCTTTCCCTTCCCCTCCCCGCAACAGACACCCTGTGAGGTCGGTGGGGCTGAGAGAGCTCTTGACAGAAACTGCTCTTTTTTCAAGAACAGCTCTTGTCAGAACTAGGGCTTGCCCAAGGTCATCCAGCCAGGTGCAAGTGGAGGAGTGGGGAATCAAACCCGGTTCTCCCAGACTAGAGTCCATGCACTTAACCACAACACCAAACATAGAATAGCCCTAAGTCCTAGAAACTAGGAGAGGTGGTTTGCCATTGCTTGCCTCTGCCTCACGACCCTGGTATTCCTTGGAGGTCTCCCCTCTAAACACCGACCAGGGCCGACCCTACTTAGCTTCCGAGATCTGCTAGCCGGGGCCATCTAGGGCGGGATAGGGAACTGGTGCTGGAAAGCGCCCTCGAAACACAGCCGACCGGTGGCAAACCCTGTAGGCTCTTCGAGGCCACAAGAGACGTTCAGAGGGGGTTTGCCTTGTCTGCCTCTGCGTGGTGACCCCGCTATTGCCCGGTGGTCTCTGCCGAGCTTGGGCGAGCCTGGGCTATCCAGGTTAGGGCAGAACATTGAATTAGGGAGGGGGGAACCCAGATGTGCCGCGAAAGAAGCGTCGGGGGGGGGGGCGTCCGTTGTGAACTGTAGACGCCTGAGACAGAAGGGGGGAGGCGGAAGGGACTTTGTCGAGGTTTGTGGCACGACCTTTCGTAAAGGGGCGCAGGGGAAAAACGGAGACTCAGATCCAAAAGGGTAGCCGTGCGGATCTAGAACAGCAAGAGCTCAAGCACTCCTTAAAGACGGAGAAGATTGTAGGGATCTTCCCCTGCAAGAAAGGATCTTTGGACAGCCCAATCCCCCGAAAATCTCATTGGTCTCCAAGGGGCGCCCCCTGGCCTGGAATCTAGCAGATAGAAAGTGCCCTTCGCACAAGGGTGCAGTCCAATGCTCCCTTCCAAGCTGTGAGCAGAAAATTCTGCTTTGTGAGCTACCGGCATTAAAGTTGAGAGCGAGCAATTTGGCTGCTGCATAAATGAATATACTCTGGAAGCCCTCCTTCCTGAGCGGAGACAAAAAATGTGTGAGCTGGAGGCTAAAAAACTGTGAGCTGGCTCACACCAACTCGTCTTAGGGGGAACACACCAGTACAGTCCTCTGCAGAATCAGACAGGTTTCACAAGTGTTGGAGAATGCGCTTCCAAGTGTGCGTTTGCGGCTGGATCTTCCTGCGCGAAACGGAAAGAACTTGCGAACATTTGCTAAAGCGCGTTGGGGGCGCATTGTCCAACCCGGGTGGAATTAGCCTCCGTGTCTAAACCCACTGGAAGGAATCCCGTGCAGAGCTACTCCGAGCAGAGGAATCAGAGGGGTCCTGGATCAGTGGCAGAGCCTCTCCTTGGCCCGCAGAAGGTCCCCGGTTCGATTCCCGGCATCTCCAGTTAGAAGGCTCTAGTCATCGATCATGAGAAAGACTGGTTCTCGAGACCACGGAGTGTGGGTAAGGCTGATTCTGAACTGGCTTTTTTCCCTCCCTTGATTTACCAAACCCACTTTGGAACAGAAAAGGTGCCCCTCAAAACCACATTCAGATACCCATGGGGGCGCCGACGCAGTACTGACTGCGAAGTCACCCCTGAACGGCCAGGAGGTACCATAAAACCCGATGATGACAGAAATCGAAAGCGGCATGCAATGCAGAGGGGAATATCTGTTCCCACGTGGGTTTCGGAAAACAACGGAAGGAAAAACCAAGGCAGGACAGCCCGAAGTCCTAGCCTGGGATAGACCAAGAGTCTGTTTCAATACAAGGCAGATATATAGATGTTCCCTCTAAGCTGTGGAACCTTGTGAGCAAAAATTCTACGTTGTGAGCTACTGGCATTAAAGTTGTGAGCGAGCGATTCGGCGGCTGCATAAATTAATTTGCTCTGGAGCCGTCCCTTCCTGAGCTAAGACAAAAATGCGTGAGCCGGAGGCTAAAAAACTGTGAGCCTAGCTCACACTAACTCAGCTCAGAGGGAACACTGCTTGTGAGCAAACATTCTACTTTGTGAGCTACTGGCATTATAGTTCTGAGTGATTTGGCTCCTGCATAAATCAGTTTGCTTTGGAGCCATCCTGCCTGAGCCAAGACACAAATCTGTGAGCCGGAGGCTAAAAAACTGTGAGCCTAGCTCACACTAACTCAGCTTAGAGGGAACAGTGATTCGATATGTCCCATGTGTATCCCTTTCCTCTCTCTTCCCGTCTATGACCCTCTGTTTTCCTCCACGTTCGTTTCGATCCGGCCTCTTTTTGGTTCCTCTCCCGGTCTTCTGTCGGGAGTAACCAGCCGGTCCAGCATCCCGTCTCCAACTTCGCAGCCCGCACTAGGGCTACAGCGCAGTTCTTTGTTCTCAGGGCGCCGGCAGAGCTCGCGCAGAGTTCGCACACCGAGCCCACCTTTTCAGCATCAAGACCAATAATAACAGTCCTTTTATTTGGGAACGGCGTTCCAGAGCGCGAAGCTTAGAGGCAGAGAGACAGAAAGAAGTCTAAAGCTGGCTCGGACGGGTGCGGACCGGAGGGGAACCCTGCCTCCCTGGTGGCTGAGGGAGAAGAGAGCCGCTCGCTCTTTCTTTTGTTAAGCCTGCCAGAGGAGAGAGAGATCCAGGTAGACAGCCCTGTTCGTCTGAAGCAGTCGAACAAATGGAAAGGCCAGGGGGCACCTTGAAGACCGACAAAGGTGTATCCAAGGTATGAGCTTCCGCATGCGAGGCACACTTTCCCAGATGTGTGAGAGGGCAAAACGGGAGGGAGGGAGGGAGGGAGGTTCCCTGTAATCCATCGTTCTACTTCAAAAAGGGACAGAGGCGGGGAGAGCAGTGTTCCCTCTAAGCCGAGTGAGTGTGAGCTAGCTCACCGTTTCTTAGCCTCCGGCTCACACCTTTTCGCCTTAGCTCAGGAAGGGTGGCTCCAGAGCAAACTAATTCAACACAGCAGCCAAATCGTCGGGCTCACCACCAATGCTCCCTCTAAGCTGTGGAATCTGGTGAGCACACAAAAAAAATCTACTTTGTGAGCTACTGGCATTAAAACTGTAAGCCACGATTTGGCTGCTGCATCAGTTAGCTTGCGCTGGGGCCATTCCCTTCCCGAGCGAAGACAGAAATACGTAAGCTGGAGGCTAAAAACAAACAAACCCTGTGAGCTAGCTCGCATTCACTCAGCTTAGAGGGAACACCGCTCACCACTTTAACGCCAGTGGCTCGCAAAGCAGAATTTTTGCTCGCAAGGCTCCGCAGCTTAGAAGGGCGCACTGCGAGGAGAATGAACAGGAAGGAAGCCCACGGTTTGCCCGTCTGCCTCACTGCCTTGTTTGCAACGCACGCCCTTGGTGGCTGAGGCTTCAGACAGCGCAGCGCCTAGGCCTTCTCTTCCAACTCCTTCTGACCCGGGTGGCTCAGGCTAACCCGATCTGGTCAAATCTCGGGAGCTAAGCACCCTCGGCCCTGGTTAGAGTCTGGATGGGAGACCACCAAGGCATCCCAGGGTCACAACGCCGAAGCAGGCAACGGCAAACCACCTCGGCCCCCTCTCTTGCCTCAAAAATGGGGGTCGCCATCCATCGGTTGGCGACCTGACGTCACTTTCCTCCACCCCGTCTCCCTTCCTTTCCCTGTTCGGATGCAAGTTTGGAGGCTGAGACGTCTCCTTTGCCTGTCTGTTGGTGATCCAAACGTTCCCTGCCCTTACGCAAAGATAGGAGAAACAAAGAATACACCCCTAGCCTCCAAAACTGGCATCCTAACAGTGAACATTGGTAAAAAAAACCCCAAAATCAAGTTTGTTTGTTTTTTTATAAACAGAACAGGATGCAAGTTTAAGGGCTGGGATGTCTTCTTCCCCCCGCTCCAAGACTAAGGCTGGGTTTTTCCTCTCCAGCTACGAATCCCCCTAAGGGAACCAGTATGCCCTCTAAGCTGTGAAGTCTTGCGAACAAACATCCGACTTTGCGAGCTTCTGGGAATTAAAGTGGTGAGCCAGCGATTTGGCCGCTGCATAGACTAGTTTGCTCTGGAGAGCCCTCCTTCCTGAGCGCGGGCAAAAATGTGTGAGCCGGAGGCTAAAAGAAACCGTGAGCCAGCTCACACTAACTCAGCTTAGAGGGAACACTGAATTCCCCCCCCCCCCAAAAAAAAACCCTCCTGGTTGTCTTTCCTGCCACCTCGCCTGAAACTCCGTTTCCTGCGCCTAAACGCGACCCCTTTTCCTGGCAAAACCCGATGCGCGGGCGACGCATCCCGGAATGCGCTGGGAGCGCATCGCTCTGCGCGCGATCCTGCTCCAGGCGTCCGGGAACTGCGCTCGTTCCATACGGCCCTCCCCTCCAGCTCCCCCCGGCAGCACGGCACCGCCGCTTCCGTGCCTCGTCGACCCGTCTCTGCCCCCCCTCCCCGCCCCGGTCTCTCCCTCTTATCTGCCCAGATCTCGATAATCCTATAATACGTATAATTTGCTCTTAATGCATCGTCATTAACGCGGATCTCGCTCTGTCTGTCTCTCTCCCCCTCCTTTCTTCCAGCCCGCAATTTGAGCCCCATTAAAAACCCTCTAATGCGCTTGTTTAATTAATAGCTCCAGCCGAAGCCATTTCAAATGGAGTCACAACAATAACGGGGAGGGGGGAGAGAGAGAAACAGAGAGAGAAAAGAAGGAAGCCGTTAAGAAGCTGGGAGGGCGTGGGGGGCCGGCTGTAATCCCCAGGCGTTGCCTGGTGTTAAGGGGGAGGTGGTTTGGCTAATGACCCCGAGTATGTCGGAACCAGTGTTTCCTCTAAGCTGAGTCAGTGTGAGCTAGCTCACAGTTTTTTAGCCTCAGCTCCAGGCCCATAGCCAGGATTTTTAAATTCAGGGGGGCTTTAAATAATTGGGGGGCACTCCACGCACCCCTTCAAAGGAGCACCACAAATAAAAAAAATGGAAGTTGGGGGTGGGCTGGGCTGGATGGGAAGTCAGGGGGCCTTGGCAGTAAATCAGGGGGCCAGGCCCCGAGATGCCCCATGGTAGCTACAGGCCTGTTTGGCTCACACATTTTTTGTCTCAGCTCAGGAAGGGATGGCTCCAGAGCAAACTAATTTACGCAACAGCCAAATTGCTTGCTCACAACTTTAATGTCAGTGGGTCACAAAGTAGAATTTCTGCTCACAGGACTCCACGGCTTCAAGGGAGCATTGGTCTCGACTGTTGCTGGTGGCTTGCCTTGGCTACCAGTCCCTCTCGAAGAAACTGCGGGGAGGGGGCCAATAACCTTCCCCCCCCCCCCAGCCAGAACTAGCCCTGAAATACTTCCCCCTTCCTGAAGACAGATCCAGGTAGTTTGCAGTGTTACATAAGAAAATAAAAGAGAAGCCAGTGTTGGATCAGGCCAATGGCCCATCCAGTCCAACACTCTGTGTCACACAATGGCCAAAAATACCAGGTGCCATCGGGAAATCCAGCAGTGGGGCCAGGACATTAGAAGCCCTCCCACTGTTGCCCCCCTGCAAGCACCAAGAATACAGAGCATCATTTGCCCCAGACTGAGACTGCCTATCCATACCTTTTGGCTAATAGCCACTGATGGACCTCTGCTCGAAATGCTTATCTAATTCCCTCTTGAAGCCATCCATGCTTGTAGCCACCACCACCTCCTGTGGCAGTGAATTCCATGTGTGAATCACTCTTTGGGTGAAGAAGTACTTCCTTTTATCTGTTCTAACCCAACCGCTCAGCAACTTCATTGAGTGCCCATGGGTTCTTGTATTGTGAGAAAGGGAGAAAAGTACTTCTTTCTCGACCTGCTCTGTCCCATGCATAATCTTATAAGTCTTGATCGTGTCACCCCTCAGCCGTCATTTCTCCAAGCTAAAGAGCCCCAAGCACCTCAACCTTTCTTCATAGTGAAAGTGTTCCAAACCTTTTATCATTCTAGTTGCCCTTTTCTGCCCTTTCCCCAAAGCTGTAATATCTTTTTTAAGGTGTGGTGACCAGAACTGTATACAGTTCCCTCTAAGCTGAGGTAGTGTGAGCCAGCTCACAGTTTTTTAGCCTCCAGTGCATACATTTTGGTCTCAGTTCAGGAAGGAGGGCTCCAGAGTCAACGAAATGATGCAGTAGCCAAGTCGCTGGCTCAGAACTTGAATGCCCGTTCCTTAGGTAGAATTTTTGCCCACGAGGCTCCACAGCAGTTTTCCCTCTAAGCTGAGGTAGTGTGAGCCAGCTCATAGTTTTTTGGCCTCTGGCTCACACATTTTTGTCTCAGTTCGGGAAGGATGGCTCCAGAGCAAACTAACTTATGCAGCTGCCAAATCACTTGCCCACAACTTTCATGCCAGGAGCTTGCAAAGTAGAATTTTTGCTCACGAGATTCCACAGCTTAGAGGGAGCATTAGTGGTCAGCTGTGTTCGTCTGAAGCAGTAGAACAAATTTTGAATCTGGTGACACCTTGAAGTCCAACAAAGGTTTAGTGGAGGTATGAGCTTTCATGTGCAAGGCACACTTTTCCAAATACAATGGAATGGGAGGTAAGGTTCAAACTTATAAAAAGGGGCCGAACAGCAAAATAACACGTAACACGATGAAGACTTATTTTGGCGCATTTATCACTCTAGAACTGGTGGCCCTTACAACCCTAGCTTGTTATCCAATTCTGTTTTCGCATACCTTAAAACATCTTTATCATGTAACGTGTTAATTTGCTGTTTGGGCTGTCCATACGTTTGAACCTTCCCTCCCGTTCCAATGTATTTGAAAAAAATGTGCATGAATACAGAAGCTCATACTTCGAATAAACCTTTGTCGGTCTTAAAGGTGCCGCCCGACTCTAAATTTGTTGGCTTGCCCCATTCAGTTCTATGGGCACGCTTCCCACACACCAGATGGAAACTCTGTGGCCTTCAGGAGCACACTTCAACCCCTCTAGGCAGAGATGTGGCCGCTGATGAGGGATGGGGGGTAAGGGTGCCAGATCCAGGTTGGGAAATTCCTGGAGATTTGGGGATGGTGCCTGGAGAGGGGAGGCACCTCAGAGGGGTACAGCGCCACAGAGCCCACCCTCCAAAGCATCCCTTTTCTCCAGGGGAACTGATCTCTGGAGTCTGGAGATGGCCTGTAATTCCAGGGGATCCCCAGGTCCCACCTGGGGGATGGCGTTCCCTACTCCCATGTTATTCAGTGGGGTTTACTTCCCAGGAAAAGTCTTTTAGGTTTGCACCCACAGCAGAGCAGGAGGAGTCAGGAGCCATCGCCACGTTCAGGGGCTATGCAACGCGATCCTAGGCGTCTTGGTGCAGAAGGGAAGTCCCATGGTGCTCAACAGGGGTTTCTTGCCCAGCTAGAGTGTGGTGAAACCCAGGGCTCTTTTTGTAGCAGGAACTCCTTTGCATATTAGGCGACACACCCCCTAATGTAGCCAATCCTCCACGAGCTTACAGTAGCCCCTGTAGGAAGAGCTCTGTAAGCTCTTGGAGGATTGGCTACGTTAGGGGGTGTCGCCTACTATGCAAAGGAGTTCCTGCTACAAAAAGAGCCTTGGTGAAACCTGTAGAGCGCTTTTGGGCCTTTACCGCTTGCCCGCTGCATTCCGGGCGACTTGGGTATTTCCCATACCTGCAAGTCGTCAGAGGATCGCCTTGCACTGAAGCTGGAAGACACGCCTATGACGGAATTCACACAAAACAGTGGTGGCATTCAGAGAGATGTTACCACCTTGCTGGATCTGGCCTTAGGCACAGCTGTGATCCATCCCAAACTCCCAAGACCGAAAAGGTGTTGCCGAATGGGTTAGAAGGGATGACCCCGAATGCGGATGTAAAACAGCAGCATCCTAAACCCTTGGATATGTCTAGGTTGTGTGAAGGCAAAGGAGAATGAACCCTGGGGCAGGAGGTCCTTGGGTTCGACCTCATCTCAGCCATAAAGAGAGCCATGCAGCTTTGCCAGTTTGGTGTAGTGGTTAAGTGTGCAGACTCTAATCTGAGAGAACTGGGTTTGATTCCCCACTCCTCCACATGCAGCTGCTGGCGTGACCTCGGGTCAGCCACAAGTTCTCTCAGAGCTGCTCTCTCAAGGGCAGTCCTCAAAAGAGCTCTCTCAGCCCCACCTACTTCACAGGGTGTCTGTTGTGGGGAGGGGAAGGGAAAGGAGTTTGTAAGCCGCTCGGAGACTCCTTCAGGTAGTGAAGGGTAGGGTATAAATCCAATCTGCAATATGGGGGTTCTGGTCTACCTTACAGGGCATTTGTAAGGGCTAAGGCACTCATAAGAACATAGGAGAAGCCAATGTTGGATCAGGCCAGTGGCCCATCTAGTCCAACACTCTGTCACACAGTGGCCCTGAAAGAGCTATAGCCATTCTCCTCCTCCTCCTCCTCCCTACTACTACTACTACTACTAGTAGTAGTACTCCTCCTCCCTACTACTAGTAGTAGTAGTACTTCTACTACTATACCGTCATCACTATCACAAAGTTGGAGTCCAGTGGCCCTTTAGAGACCAACAAAGTTTTATTCTCAGCTTTCGTGTGCATGCACACTTCAAGAAGAACGCATAGACACAAAAGCAGACACCTTGAATAGAACTTTGTTGGCCTTAAAGGCGCCACTGGAGTCCAACTGTGTTCTGCTGCGGCAGACGGACGCGCCTACCCCTCCTGGATCTACTATCGCTATTATGGTGATTATTACATAGATTTCTAACCATTGGGGGGTTTGTACCCCCTCTCAGTAATTAGCTCCTGTTCCAAAATAGATTAGGACAGTGGCTGAAAGAAACACAATAAGAAATCGGCGGGGTAGGATCCAGAGACAGTTGGCCATGCTCAATTGCCCTAAAATCAATAGGATCTTGTCACACAGTAAAAAAGACACACAGCGTGATTCTACTCACTTGTCTGAAGTTCCGTTGAATCCACTGACTTGTTGTTCAGTCGCACAGTCGAGTCCGATTCTTCTTGACCCCGTGGACCACATCACGTCAGGCCCTCCTGTCTTCCACCGTGCTCTGGAGTTTGCTCAATTTCACGTTCCTTGCATCGATGACACTGTCTAACCATCTCATCCTTTGCCGCCCCCTTCTTCTTTGACCTTCAGTCTCTCCCAGCATCAGGGTCTTCTCCAGTGAGTGTTCCCTTCTCATTTGGTGGCCAGAGTATTTGAGCAAAACAAAAAAGGGGCCAAATTTAAAATCCACTTAAAAGACATACAAAAACATACATGTATTTATTGAACACAGATTAAAACATTATACAGGGGCCCATTCATACCTCATAAAGAATTGTGAAAATATACAAGGGCTGATAAAATAGACCTGACGCGTTTCGGCCTTAACAGGCCTTCTTCAGAGGTCTAATACAAAATGCATAAGGAACACATTGGCTATTATATAAACAGAAATATGTACAACCCTACATAAAGTTTGAAATCAATAAAGACCAGGAAACAAAGGAAAGTTTAACCACTGGGCAAGGAAGAAACATACAACATTGCAAATGAAGCCTCCAGTACAATCACATGTCCAGTGGTGCTCCTCTCTGGTAAACTATGTATTTTTTCAAAGATTGTATGGCCAATTGTTCCATAATACGTTCCTTCAATTAAAAGCAGTGTTGGTCAAAAGAATGTTGGACCTATATAGTAGAATCAGTAGTTTTTGTATGTTTTTTAAGTGGATTTTAAATTTGGTCCCTTTTTTGTTTTGGACTAACCTTTTCAGGTACTGAATTCTTTATTTTGGGTTCAGTTTTCTTCCCTCCCCTTTTCGGTTCTTCAGAGTATTTGAGCTTCAGCTTCAGTCTCTGGCCTTCCAGGGAACAGTCAGGGTTGGTTTCTTCTAGGATTGACTGATCTCCTTGCAGTCCGAGGGACTCTCAAGAGTCTTCTCCAGCACCATAATTGGAAAGCATCTATTCTTCAGCGCTCGGCCTTCATTACAGTCCAACTCTCGCAGCCATATTGACTTGGTCCCAACCAGAACCAATTCCACATCCAGGGGCACTTTTAAGACTAACAAAGGTTTATTCGTGGTATGAGCTTTCATAAGTACACACATTTCTTCAGGTACAATGAAATGGAAATAGAAATAACCGTCATAGTCCTATTTCCATTTCATTGAATCTGAGGAAGTGTGAATGCACATGAAAGCTCATACCTTGAATAAACCTTGGTTGGTCTTAGAGGTGCCCCTGGATGCAAAATTTTGTTCTACTTCTGACCCACACGGCTGCCCACCTGGGTCTGTGCCTAATAAGAATAAGCTTTCAATGCCATTCACGGCCAGAGGATTACGGGTGTGCCACTTTTTCTGGATTGTGCCCATGGTGTGGAACAAAGGCCTTTGGAAAGCAGGTGGGATAGAACCAGGGAGTTATGGGTCCCACGGTTCAAGGGATCTTACTGCAATGGAGACTGAGAGGTGATATGATCACCATCTTCAAGTACTTGAAGGGCTGTCATCTAGAAGATGGTGCAGAGTTGTCTTCTGTTGCCCCAGAAGGTTGGGCCAGAGCCAACGGGTTGAAATTAAATCCAAAGAGTTTTCGGCTAAACATTAGGAAGAACTTCCTGACAGAGTGGTTCCTCAGTGGAACAGGCTTCCTTGGGAGGTGATGGGCTCTCCTTCTTTGGAGGTTTTTAAGCAGAGGCTTGATGGCCATCTGACAACAATGTGGATTCTGTGAACTTAGGCAGATCAAGAGAGAGAGAGCAGGAAGGGTTGTCTCACTGCTTAGTTCTTGTGGCCCTTTCTTACACGCCCAGGGAAATGCTGATTGCCACTTTGGGGTCAGGAAGCAATCCTGGAGGTTTTTTGTTATCTTCTGGGCGTGGAACAACAGTCACTGAGGGTGTGGAGGGGGGAGGTATTTGTGAATATCCTGCCTTGTGCAGGGGGTTGGACTAGATGACCCTGGAAGTCCCTTCCAACTCAACGATTCTATAAATGGGGTGAGAACGGCAAGCCGTGGTGAAACACTGGAAAACAGCAGGGAGCAATAGCACTCTGTTGAAACCAGTGGGGTTTACTTCCAAGTAGATCCATGCAGCACTGAGGTGCGACCGAACTCTCAAAACTCATTATTCCAATCCTAAACACGTTTCCCTGAATGCAGCGCATTGAACATCTCTCCATTGTCCCCTCTACCACCATTTCTTTCCCGGCAAGTCACAGCTGACTTATGGTGACCTCATAGGGTCCTCAAGGCAAGAGATGTTCAGAAGTGGTTTGCCATTGCCTCACCTCCGTGTCCTGACCAGTGTTCCCTCTAAGCTGAGTTAGTGTGAGCTAGTTCACAGTTTTTTTAGCCTCCAGCTCACACATTTTTTTGTCTTAGCTCAGGAAGGAGGGCTCCAGAGCAAATTAATCTGTGCCGTAGCCAAATCGCTGGCTCACAACTTTAATGCCAGGAGCTCACAAAGTAGAATTGGTGCTCACGGGACTCCACAGCTCAGAGGGAGCATCGGTCCTGACCCTAGTCTTCCTAGGTGGTCTCCCATCCAAACACTAGCCAAAGCCAACCCTGCTTAGCTTCTGAGACCTGATGAGATGGGCCTACCTTGGGCTATCCAGGTCACGACGCTACCACCACTGGAAGAAAGGACTCCAAGAGAGAAGAAGACTTGCCCCGTCTATCCAAATGCTCCACGGATCACATTGTGAAATGGAACTCAGGGTCAGGGCGCAGGGGAGGAAGCCTTTCTCCAAGCGAGAGATGCTGCTTCGTGCGCCTGTGCTTTATTTTGTGCGGGGTTACGGGAACAACAGGCGGGCTTGTTCCCAATTCTTGGTAGCCACCAAAGGAGGTAGGACACTTCCATTGCACCGCAGGGGACAGCAGAAGCCAGAGAGAATTGGGCAGAAGCTGTCTGTCTGCCAGCACAGGAGTTGGACGTCTCTACCAGCATCTGGACACGAATGCTGCCACAGAAGAATGTGTGATTTATGGGTCAGGCCCAGGGCTGGCCCCAGGTGTCTGGGTGCTCTAGGCAGGACAGCCTGGGGCGCCCACCCCACCAGGGATGCCAACCTCCCGGAGGGGCCTGGAGATGGCCCAGCACCAGGAGAGCCGGGGAAGGGGCAGGCTTAGAACATCCGCCCCTTCCCTCCCAGCGGCAGTGGCAGCGCGGCTCTCCCGGGTGCCTTGCAGCTGCGAGGCGCCCAGGAGAGCCGGGGAAGGGGCAGGCTTAGAACGCCCACCCCTTCCCTCCCAGCGGTGGCACTGGCTTTTCTGGGTGCCTCACAGCCGCGAGGCACCCAGGAAAGCTGGGGCTGCCGGCGCTGGGTGGCCCGGGGGGCTTTTCACGGGGGGGGACATTTTGGCACCCCTGCAGGGCTGGCGCCCTAGGCGAGCGCCTAGCTCGCCTAGTGGGCGAGCCAGCCCTGGTCAGGCCAACAGGTTGGATGAGAGAAGAAAGCGTGCCATTTCTAGAAGTTCAGAGTACTGATTTGCTTATTTACGTATGTTATTAATATATTCAGGTGGGCAGCACCGTGTCGGTCCAACACTACAGAACAAAGTTTGTGTCCAGAGGGCACCTTTAAGGCCAACGATGTTTAATTCTGGGCGTAGGCTGTTGTGTTCACTCCCATGCCTTAGGATTTTATTGTATTTTATTTTTTTGGCCCCCCGAAGGGGATTTTTTTATTGCTTTTCTAAATACTACAAAAGAAGTACAGAAAACTACAAGAAACAAGAGGGGGAAGGGAAAACACCTCTAATCCACAGGTAAAAAAGTGATAGTCCCAAAACTACATTAGAAACCCCAAGTATGAGCGCTTATAAGCTTAACATGTAGTTATACAGGAGCTGTGGTGGCTCAAGCGGTTAAGACACTGAACTGCAGGCTGTGGAAGGTCAGTCGTTCAGCAGCTCAAGACCCGGGTGCCGCAAGACGGAGTGAGCTCCCGTCTCTAGTTCCAGCTCCTGCCAACCTAGCAGTTTGAAAGCAAGAAATTGCAAGTAGATAAATAGGTACCACTTCGGTGGGAAACGGAACAGCGTTCCGTGCGCCTTGGTGTTTAGTCATGCCGGCCACATGACCATGGAAACGTCTTCGGACAGCGCTGGCTCTTCGGCTTTGAAACGGAGATGAGCACCGCAACCCTAGAGTCAGATTCGACTGGCTTTCAAGCAAGGGAACCTTTACCTTTACCTAATAGTTATATAATTTAACATATTTAAATCTAGCATCTTCTGTGGCTGGTGGTTCTGTTCATCTAATGCTGCAAAAGAAAATAAACAAGTTAATGATTGGATTTTAGAAGTCTGGTGCCATCGGAAAGAACTGAGGTGGAGCATAAGTAGTCACATGACACATTAAGCTGTACAGAAATTCCTTAAAGAGGATCCAATTCACAATAAGCTAAACACGGCAGGGTAGGCCGTGGTCCTTAGATCGTTTATCCAAGCTGTTGTTGTTGTTGTTGTTCAGCCACACAGTCGAGTCCGACTCTTCGCGACCCTGTGGACCACATCACGCCAGGCCCTCCTGTCTTCTGTTGTGCGCCGGAGTTTGCTCAACTTCATGTTCATTGCATCAATAACACTGTCTAACCATCTCATCCTTTGCTGTCCCCTTCTTCTTTGACCTTCAGTCTTTCCCAGCATTGGGGTCTTCTCCAGTGAGCGCTCCCTTCTCATTTGGTGGCCAACATATCTGAGTTTCAACTTCAGGATCTGGCCTTCCAGGGAACAGTCAGGGTGGATTTCTTTTAGGATTGACTGATTTGATCTCCTTGCAGCCCAAGGGACTCTCAAGAGTCTTCTCCAGCACTATAATTGGAAAGCATCTATTCTTCGGCGCTCGGCCTTCCTTATAGTCCAACTCTCGCAGCCATACATTACCTCGGGGAATACCATTGTTTCGACCATACCGACTTTTGTTGACAGGGTGATGCCTCTGCTTTTTATCATGCTGTCTCGGTTGGCCATCGCTTTCCTCCCAAGGAGCAGGCGTCTTTTAATTTCATGGCTGCAGTCACTCTGCAGTGATCCAAGCTAGCATCTCCTGAAAATGTTTGCTTGCTATTCAGGGTGGGGTTGGGTTTTTTTGGGTATTTTTCATGCCCATGTGTCTACCTGGAAGTCATGGTGACCTCTGGTGACTGACCCCTACTGGGGGCCAGGAGGGTATTCAGAGAGGCGGCTGAATGAAGCCTTCCCCCACTTCCCGATCGCTGGTATTCCTTGGAGGTCTCTCACCCAAGTACTTGCCAGAGTCGACCCTGCTTATCTTCCGAGATCTGACAAGATCAGGCTTGCGCTTGGAAGAAAACATTCTGCTTGCTATTTAGAATGCTTTCTTCCGAGTGCGGCCGGATCCTCTGTGTACTTACTCAGAAATAAATCCAGAAAGTTTTGCAGGAATCTTCTCAGATTTCCCCATTACAAACAACCATCTCTATGCACTATTTCTTATATGACGTCGGGGATACACTTAAGGGGAACAGTTGCTTTTCTAAGATATAATGCCTACCAGGATACTTGCTACGTTCTCTTGTACAAGAACGCACTGTCTACCGGCCAGATAGGAACCGATTTAAGGTAATTATCTGGGATTGTGTCGTATGATTGAGAGGTCTGTCTTTTAAGGAAAAGTACATATTTGAGGTTCTGGATTTATCCTGTTATGATTCTGCGACAGAAGTTAAGCTGATCCTTAATTTTCTTTCCCTTTTTTTGCAAACAAGATCACAGAACATGTCAAACGGCCGAGTGGGTTTCCTCAAGGCATATTTTTGTTCCTGGTTTAGGAATTGAGCTATTCACTGGCTGAGGAATCATGTGATAATGGGAGAATTGCTCTCATTTTTTAGACTGCACGGGCCCGTGTTTTCAGAGGCAAGGAGCTAAATGTAAACCTGAAGCTGGGGCGGGGGGATTACTTAAATTTTGTGGATTTATTTATTACTAATTGGACTGACATTGCCTACCTCTGAGAAGCAACCCTGGACTTCCTTGGTGGCCTCCCATTCAAGTACTGGTCGTGGCAGACCCTGCTTAAGGTTCCAAGCTGTGATGAGGTCAGGATAGCTGGGCTGTTCAGATGGCGAAAACTCTAGAAGTGTGCATAACCGAAAACATCTTAAAAACTCATTAAAACAATCCTGAATACACGTGGCTTTGGAAAGATTTGGTGCATATCTTCCAAGTGCTCCGAACGCAGCCGACTCCGATTGCTTGGTAGAACGGTTCTGTTTTACAGCCTCACCGGAAAGCTGGGAGGCTGAAATCCTTCCCCACCTCTGAGAGGCTGTTTAACAGGCTCTGATGGAAGAGTCCTGGCTGTTCCACGGGCACACCCTAGATGGGATGGGCATTCACCAATAGACCCTTCTGGGAGGAGCAAACGTGCAATGAGGCCATGCAAAGAGAGGTGGCTTTTCGTGTTGGTGGGCTCCAGGAGATGAATTGTTTGGAAGGTAGACACCAGCACCTGGAATCAGAATCGTCATGTAGCTCAGGAATATGACACTCGGATGAGGAAAATGTCCAAAACACTCCTCTGTGTGTGTGTGTGTCTCTCAAGTGCCGTAAAACCACTTCTGACTTCGGGCAACCCTATGAATGAATGTCCTCCCAACACCCTCTCATTGACGGCCTTGCTCAGGACTTGCCACCTGAGAGCCATGGCATCCCCTGATTGAGTCAACCCATCTCATATTGGGTCTTCCTCTTTTCCTATTTGTCCTAACATTGTTGTCTTCTCCAGTGACTCTTGCCTTCTCCTAATGTGATGAAAATATGATTATCTCAGTTTTGTCATTGTAGCTTTTAAGGAGAGCTCAGGCTTGATTTGGTCCCAAAGTGAAACCACTAGGCATAGAATAAAAGTACAAATGAGGCCTCCAAAGACGCAATTGCATGCCAAAAGATGTTTCACTGATAATAATTTCTGGTCCAGAAAGTGCCTTCCAGTGATTGTTTAGCCAAAGGGTCCTCAGTAAAGTTGTCCCGTAAGCAAAGAGCAGTCAGGGTTAAGTTTCCACCCCTCTTTTTTTGTCCCTAGCCTGACTGCCCCACCAGAAAAATTTTTGCCCCACCAGCCACAAAATCCTGGCCACGGGCCTGCTTCAACAGCAGTCATTTCAAGTCTTTGCTATTTTCAGCTGGTCATGTGGTGTCATCTAGGTCTGCCCAAAGCTCCAGGGAGCACCTAAACCAGTTTGCATCCTGGCCATTGTTTCCATCAATCCATAAATCAGTATGCCTACCTGCAGGGCTTTTTTACTGGGGGAATGTGCCGGAACGGCGTTCCGGAACCTCTTCGACAAAATTCTTTTTAAAAGGGTTTAAAAGTTCCTGAGTTTTCAGCATACAGATTGACAACTTCATTTCCCTCTTGGGAGTTCTGGTGCCTCTTTTTAAAAACAACAGCAACAGCCTCAACCCAAAAAACCCCTGCCTACCTGAACTCTTCGTTAGCTCCCTGCGTTGCTTTGAACAGGATGACTTGGGGTGACAACTTCAAGCCTGGTGTTCTGTTTTGGTTTTTTTGAAGCACCAACGAAACCCACATGGAAAACGGCAACACAGGTGGGAACACAATGTTTTCCTATTAACGGAGCAATTATTTATTCAGCACAAATTGTTTGTGCCCATATGGCTGGGATTGTAAAAGAGAAAGATGAATATTTCATTGAGCCATCGCCTCATTGTTTGCAGATTGTGGGCTTAATTTGTCTCTCGCATCACAGCAGAAAGATCTCTCTGACTGCCGGAGAGTCTCTTATCTGCCTACAGACAAACGTAAACAAGAATTGTGCCTTCCAGTATAATTAACCTCATTTACCCATTGTCTGCATCACCAGAAATCTAGATAAACAAAAACAAGAGTTACCTAAGATTCTGTGTAGATGGAATGGAGGGGGCACGGATTCAGAAACTAATTTAGAGTTGGAAGGGACCTCAGGGGACATCTAGTCCAACCCCCCACAATATAGGAAATTCACAAATACCTCCCCCTCCACACCCCCAGAGACCTCTATTCCATGCCCAGAAGATGTCAAATGTAAGAAAGGGGGCCAATATTAAAAACTTACTGAAGGAAATATATAAAAATACATGTATTTATTAATCACAAATTTAAAATTATATAATCACACGTTATGTATAAATAACAAATAATAAATCACAAGGGCTGCTGCATAAATTAGTTTGCTCTGGAGCCATCCTTCCTGAGCTAAGACAAAAATGTCTGAGCCAGAGGCTAAAAAACTGTGAGCTAGCTCACACTAACTCAGCTTAGAGGAAACACTGGATGCAACCCTTCCTACCCTCCCTTCTCGTTCTCTGCCTAAGTTCACAGAATCAACATTGCTGTCCGATGGCCTATCTGGAGGACCAAGAAGGACCATTTGGTGGGATCTACAGTCCTTCATGGGTTTCTGTTGTTGTTCAGTCGCACAGTCGAGTCCGACTCTTTGCGACCCCATGGACCACATCATGCCAGGCCCTCCTGTCTTTTGTCATGCTCTGGAGTTTGCTTAATTTCATGTTTGTTGCCTTGATAACACTGCCTAACTATCTCATCCTTTGCCATCCCCTTCTTCTTTGATCTTCAATGAGCAAGGGTCAAGTCAACCACGCTGTCAAGGGTAGACTGTAGGCTTTGCTTCACCCTACCAGTATCTCCAAATGTAGCATTTGTCTCTTTCCCCTCATAACAGCAAATGTTAGCTATTCTTGTTAGGGGAATTTTGTTCATTCTGGTACAGAACCCCCCCCCCCCGATGAGTCTATCTGGGAGAGAAAAAGATTTAGAGTTGGAGAAATTTAGCTTATTATTCAAATGCTGAGTAAGGATCCAATATCTTCACATAGCTTTAATTGTGGAAAAGAATAAGAGTCCAGTAGCTCCTTAAAGGGGCTGTGGTGGCTCAGTGGTTAAGACGCTGAACTGCCAACTGGAAGGTCTGGAGTTCAGCAGTTCGAGACCCGAGTGCCGTGTGACATAGTGAGCTCCCGTCTCTGGTCCCAGCTCCTGCCAATCTAGCAATTTGAAAGCAAGAAAATTGCAAATAGATAAATAGGTACCACTTCAGTGGGAAGGTAAACAGCATTCTGTGCACCTCAGCGTCTAGTCATGCCGGCCACATGAACACGGAAACTTCTTTGGACAGCGCTGGCTCTTCAGCTTGGAAATGGAGATGAGCACTGCCCCCTAGAGCCAGATTTGCCTGGGTTTTGAGCAAAGGAAACCTTTACCTTTAGCACCTTAAAGACTAATAAAATTTGCGGTAGGGTATGAGCTTTTGTGAGTCACTGCTCACTTAGTTTTAATTATTTAGCATGAGATAGATTATGTTCTTAAGAGGCAGTTTGGTGTAGTGGTTAGGAGCACGGACTCTGATCTGGGAGAACCGGGTTTGATTCCCCACTCCTCCACGTGCACCTGCTGGTGTGATCCTGGGTCAGTCACAAGTTCTCTAAGAGCTGTTCTCTCAAGAGCAGTCCTCAAGAGAGCTCTCTCAGCCCCACCTACCTCACAGGGTGTCTGTTGTGGGGAGAGGAAGGGAAAGGAGATTGTAAGCCACTCTGAGACTTCTTCGGGTCATGAAGGATGGAGTATAAATCCAATCTTTTCTTCTTCTTAATCAGTTTTCTATATTTATGATGTTTTTGTCCTTTCTCTCAACCTTGCCGCAAATCTGTTAATTAGCACCTCTGAACTTTAGGCAACTATTTTCATGGTCACAGTGTGGCGACTCTCTTATCTCTCTCCTGCTTGTAGCAAAGGAGTGTTTTCCTTTTATGCCTTTTCCAAGAATTTGAAATGTTGAGTAAACAGGGGGTGGAATGAATTATGTCTGGGAATGGGATTTAGGCTGTCCGATGAGTTACTGTCATGGATGCTGGGAAAGATTGAAGGTCAAAGAAGGGGACGGTAAAGGATGAGATGGTTAGACAGTGTCATCGATCCAACAAGCATGAAGTTGAGCAAACTCTGAGGACAGCAGAAGACAGGAGGGCCTGGTGTGATGTGGTCCATGGGGTCATGAAGAGTCGGACTCGTCTGTGTGACTGAACAACAACTCCTTTTTTTTTACTTTCCTATAAAGGATGCCAGCTTGTTGTTGAACACTCTGGTGTCAGAATGAATTTCATTCTTAAAGAAAACTGCCTACTTTGCTAGAGGAAAAGCCTTGAAGTGAGTTTTTCTCTCCCAGACAAATCTCAGAGAAAAGGGGTGTGTGTGGGGGGTTTCATTGGAAGTACAATATAAGAGAATCCACTCAAGGCTCTTCACTAACAAAACAGGCAGTTTTATTAAGAATGATTTTTTTTTCTCATGAGAGCAAGAACAGACCTCACTAAGATACTGACCAAGATTCAACGTTCTTCCTTTATAGGATAAAACAGACAAAAGGTCAGGGTCTAACATTCCCAAAAAAGGCTCACCAATTCACTTTACCCTCCTTCTGAGTACATTTTGCAGCCCTTCTAGGGAGAAAAGGAAAATAAGCGCTTTATACATTTTCCATGGGAGATTAGGATGCAACAGACCCTTGACTGAGATAAGGCTTCTTAGCGATTTGTAGGTTTAGCTACTGCATAAGTTAGTTTGCTCTGGAGCCATCCCTCCTGAGCGAAGACAAAAATGTGTGAGCTGGAGGCTAAAAAACTGTGAGCTAGCTCACACTCACTCAGCTTAGAGGGAACACTGCCCAGGGTCCTTCTCCCCTTACCTTCTACAGAGGCAAGAGCCAGTGTGGTATAGTGGTTAAGAGTCTCATACTGGGATATGGGAGACCCAGGTTCGAATTCCCACTTTGCCACAGAAGCTTGCTGGGTAACCACGGACTGGTCACACTCTCTCAGGCTGACCTACTTCACAGGGCTGTTGTGAGGATAAAATGGAAGAGAGGGAAATTATTTCAGTCACCTTGGCCCCCCTCCCTTGGAAATAAAGGTGGGCTATAAATAAATTAAATAGATAGGTTGTCATATCAAGAAAGCAACCTTTGATACCACTGAAAGTCAACCTGATTCCACATCTCTTTCTGGGCCATTTCTTAAAAAGGAGAAAGACCCATCGAACCAAAATGAGAAGAGGGGAGAGAAGAAATGAATATTGAGAACTGGTGCTGGAGCATAGTGCAGTTGTTAAAATACCTTCTTCACAGCATCTGTGGCTATAAAGAAATCACTGCCCCTTCTCGGGATATTTCTCTTTCAAAAAAGGTCCCAAATATTGTATATCGTGTGCTTTTGTGTATGTGTATATTTGCCGTCGAGTCACAACTGACTTATGGTGACCCTATAGGGTTTTCAAGGCAAGAGACTTACAGAGATGGCTTGCCACTGCCTGCCTCTTCATAGTGACCTTGGTCTTCCTTGGTGGTCTCCCATCCAAGTACTAACCAGGGCTGACTCTGCTTTGCTTCCAAAATCTGACATGATTGAGCCAGTCTGGCCTATCCAGGTCAGAGATACATTGTATATAGTTGCATTCAGTAAATTCAACTGATTATAGTTCTTTTAATTTGTTTTTTGGGTATATATATATATATATATATATATATATATTTTCCCAAACCAGTGATTCTTAAATCTGTGCTTTTCAATGTGACAAAACCAAAAAAGGCATAAACATTCCCTCAAATGTGTACTGAAGATATTTCAGTCTCAGACCCTTGACTTCGTCTCTTAATATATGACCCCTCTTTCTCTTTCAGGTGGTACTTGTGTCGTTAACCCGACAGATCTCTTTTGCTCAGTTCCCGGCCGCTTATCTCTGCTCAGCTCTACTTCGAAATATAAAGTGACAATCGCAGAAGTGAAGAGACGCTTGTCCCCGCCAGAATGCCTCAATGCCTCTCTCTTGGGGGGCATTTTGAGAAGGTAAGGCAAACCTGAGCACAGTAATATGTCCGAGAGGTCCTTTTGTGAGGTATCAGTTCCCCTTGGTTAGGGGTGTAGCTGCCGTGAGGTAAACCATCAACATGGCTTTCACCCTCAGGACTAATATGGCACATTAAAGCATTAATAAGGCAAACCTGAGCACAGTAATATGTTCAAGAGGTCCTTTTTTGAGATATCAGTTCCCCTTGGTCAGGGTTGTAGTGGTGTGAAACCATGAGGTAAATAATTAACATGGCTTCCATCCTCAGGGTTAATGTGGCACATTAAAGCATTAATAAGGCAAACCTGAGCACAGTAAGATGTTTGAGAGGTCCTTTTGAGAGATATTAGTTCCCCTTGGTCAGGGGTATAGCAGAGTAACACCGTGAGGTAAACAATCTTCCATCTTCAGGGCTAATATTTAAGCAATGGTCAGAGGCAGGAAAATGGCGCCCTCTCTGGTGTCTGCTACCTGATTGACTGATAAAACCCTTGAGATGCTAACCCCAGTCAGCCCCTCTGACGGACAGCTAAAATAGATGATTTATTGTACTGTCAGTTCACAAGGGCTGAGCTGTAAAGTGGAGAATGAGAAGACTTGTGGTGTTGTTATCTTTCCCGTACTATCTAGACAATATATTTTGGAACAGAATCCAAATAACTGGTTTGCTCCTTGCTTTCCAGAAGCTAGGAGGCTGCAGTCACTCAGAGACTTCCCTCTGAAACCTGGACGCTGCGTTCAGATATCACATGAACCATGGTTTATGAACTGGGCTTTGATCCGATGCCAGTTATTCACAACATCCAAATGCAGAAAGTGACTGATTTCCCACAAGCCACTGCTCCACCCTTGCTCTTCCCTTCCCCCCAGTTGCATGCGTCAATTTCCCACTATTTGCTGCACAGCCACATTTTGGCTGAAAAAACAGGATCAAGAAGACGCAGCAGAAATTGGGTGAAGCTGCGTGTCAAAATGCAGCCATGCCGCAAATAGTGGGAAATTGACTAATACAATTGGGGGAAAGGGAAGAGCGAGGGCAGAGCAGTGGCTTGTGGGAAATCGGTCAGTGCAACTGACAAAGATTGGGTCTTGCCAAGCTGGGATTTCAAGATAGGATTTATCACTGGTTTGTTAACTGCATGTGTGTGTGGTTTGTAAATTCACAGTACATAGGTTAGTTGAGTGGCACTGTCCCTTGAGGCTGGCCATCGCTAAAGATGGGGGGTGGAGAGGGAAGATGTCCTCCTAGCTGGAACAGACAAACCAGGCCCATAGCCAGGATTTTTTTTCCTTTGGGGGGGCATCAAAATTTATTGGGGGGCAGCTAAACCTAATTAAAGTTGACTTTAAGAAAACCCTTTTAAAGGTTAAAAAAGGCTTTCCTTGATGAAAACTCATGAGGCGGGGCCTGTAATTAAGGGTGCAGAGCCCTAAAATGTTCCGCTGTAGCTGCAGGCCAGACACAAACTGGGGGGTGGGGGTGGATGAGCCAGGATGTATTACTGACATTTGGTGGTTTGTTCTATCAACTGTGGTTTGTGCTGGCCTCTCAATGCAACCTCGGGCTCACAAAGAGGATAAGGTTGTTGAGCAGAGGTATATTTTAATCCATGTCCCAGACTCTTGACTGAACAGCTTTCAGTGCTGTCCTAAGCAGAATTACACCTTCCTAAACCCATGGACTTCAATGTACTGTAACGGAACGATGCTTTAATAAAGGTACGAGGACTATGTGGTGCTAGGGTAGCTCGTCTCCAGGCAGTAGACAACACAAGGGGAAAACACAGCATGCCAATTATCAAAGACAAATGCACACTGTGAATGCGATTAACAAGTCTAATATCAATGCCTTTACAGAAATATTTTGAAATAGCAAACGAGTGCATATTCTTAATAAATATTCAGTTATCAAGGTTTTCTTATAACCAACTCCATAAGTGTTTAATACAAAGTCACAAGCTCCAAGCCAGAGTTACAATGTAACACATAAAGTTCCCAAACTCTCAAAATGCAACAAACGTGTGCAATAAATCAAGCTTACAATGTAATACTACTAGTTCCGAAGTTCTCAATATGACAAATGCCGGGCTCTTTTTGTAGCAGGAGCTCCTTTCCATATTAGGCCACACACCACTAATGTAGCCAATCCTCCGAGAGCTTACAGAGCTCTTCTTACAGGGGCTACTGTAAGCTCTTGGAGGACTGGCTACATTAGGGGTGTGTCGCCTAATATGCAAAGGAGTTCCTGCTACAAAAAGAGCCCTGGACAAATGTATATAACAGATCAACAACTGGATGTAATGCAGCGACATGTATCCTAGGCATGTAAACATGTTTCCGTCCTCTTTTCCAAAACCGCATCTCCCTTCCACTGTGGAGATCAAAATTCAAATCGGAACCGATGGTCTAGGAAATCTCTTTCAACCAGTAGCCTCCCAGTTCTCAAGCGCTTCAGTGCAGAGTATCAGTCCTCCTTTGTATTAAATACTTTTGGAGTTGGTATAAGAAAACCTTGATAACTGAATATTTGTTAAGAACATACATTCGTTTGGTATTTCAAAATATTTATTGAAAGGCATTGATATTAGACTTGTTAACTGCAGTCTCCAGGCAATGGTTAGAGATCTCCAGAAATTACAACTGGCCTCCAGGTCACAGAGATAGGATCCCCTGGAGAAAACAGCTACTTTGGAAGATGGACTCTCTGACATTATATCCCCAGTGAGGTCCCTCCCCAAACCCCACCTTCCCTAGGCTCCACCACCAAATCACCAGGAATTTCCTAACCCAGAGCTGGCAACCCTACTTTGGACGATACTACTGGGTGTGGTACTTAATGTTAATTCCTGTAAGTACCATCCTACCATGTAATTTGAGCATGGTTTAAGATGTCGTGCTAATTGCCTAAGCTTTATTTTGGCCCCTGTTGTTTTGTTTATTGGTTCTTCCATCTAATTGATTGAATTTGACTCACACTGTGTCATCCACCTTGAGTCTCGGTGAGAAATACAGACTGTGGATGATGGAAACAGGTGGACTCAGAAGGGTCGGATACTGGGTGGAACTGTGCTGTTCGGCATTCTTGTTTTTCTACTTTGGCTCTGAGAGACTCTGTCAGCCATGAACAGCCAATGGTCATTTCTGCACTTGGATCTCATCCCTGGTTTTATCAGAGTTCAACTTGCGACACAATACCTTCCATTTATCCCTGTTTATAACAGCATTTGTTTATCCTGGGACAAGTGTGAAGCAAAACCAGGGTGACCTCAATATAATGTGGAAACAAAAAATACCCCAAGATAATTACAGGGGTGAATTCATGTGTAATATAGAATGTAAAAATACCCCAAGATAATTACGGGGGTAAACTCGAGTGTAGTGTAGAATGTAAAAATACCCCGAGATAATTACAGGGGTGAACTCATGTGTAGTGTAGAATGTAAAAATACCCCAAGATAATTACAGGGGTGAACTCATGTGTAGTGTAGAATGTAAAAATGCCCCGAGATAATTACAGGAGTGAACTCACGTGTAGTGTAGAATGTAAAAATGCCCCGAGATAATTACAGGAGTGAACTCACGTGTAGTGTAGAATGTAAAAATGCCCCGAGATAATTACAGGGGTGAACACACATGTAGTGTAGAATGTAAAAATACCCTGAGATAATTGCAGGGGTGAACTCATGTGTAGTGTAGAATGTAAAAATACCCCAAGATAATTATAGGGGTGAACTCACGTGTAGTGTAGAATGTAAAAGTACCCTGAGATAATTACAGGGGTGAACTCACGTGTAGTGCAGAATGTAAAAATACTCCGAGATAATTACAGGGGTGAACTCACGTGTAGTGTAGAATGTAAAAATACTCCAGGATAATTACAGGGGTGAACTCACGTGTAGTGTAGAATGTAAAAATACCCCGAGATAATTACAGGGGTGAACTCATGTGTAGCGTAGAATGTAAAAATACCCCAAGATAATTACAGGGGTGAACTCACGTGTAGTGTAGAATGTAAAAATACCCCGAGATAATTACAGGGGTGAACTCACGTGTAGTGTAGAATGTAAAAATACCCCGAGATAATTGCAGGGGTGAACTCGTGTTTAGTGTAGAATGTAAAAATACCCCAAGATAATTACAGGGGTGAACTTGCGTTTAGTGTAGAATGTAAAAATACCCCAAGATAATTAAAGGATGAACTCGCGTTTAATGAAGAATGTAAGTTCGGGGCCAGGGTTGAACCAGGGTTTAAGGTCTAGTGCGGAAAAGACTAATAAGACCATCAGCTCCAGTTTGGGAATATCTCTAGATTTTGGTGGTGGAGTCTGAGAAAGGCCAAGTTTGGAGAGGGGAGGGACTTCAGTGGGGTATAATGCCGTAGAGTCCACCATCCAAAACAGACATTTTCTCCAGGGAAACTGATCTCTATAGCCAGGAAATCAGTTGGAATCTCAGGAGATCTTCAGGGACTGCCAGGAGGCTGGCTACCCTAGCTGTCAACTGGGAATGTGAGGCTCTGGGCAGACACTAGAGTCCATTTTTTAAAACAGAAAAATGGGGCAAACGTTGATAAACCAAAATCAAAGAGGCTTTTCTTTCCCGTTCTCCTGAACAGAGCAAAATCCAAGAATGGGGGCCGTTGCTTGAGAGAGAAATTAGACCGGCTGGGCCTCAATTTGCCTGCGGGGAGGAGGAAAGCAGCAAACGTCACCCTCCTAACGTCCTTGGTAGAAGGTAGGAATTTGGAACACCATCCTGTCATGCTTTCTTTTTTGCCTTTTTTGAACCAGGGCTTTACACACTGATAGCGCAACTTGTGGTGGCTGTGGTGACTCAGAGGTTAAGATGCTGAACTGCAGACTGGAAGTCTGTAGTTTGGCAGTTCAAGACCTGAGTGCCACGTGATGGAGTGAGCCCCCATCTCTGGTCCCAGCTCCTGCCAACCTAGCAGTTCAAAAGCAAGAAACTTCAAGCAGAGAAATAGGTACCACTTCAGTGGGAAGGTAACAGCATTCCATGCACCTTGGCATTTAGTCATGCCGACCACATGACTACGGAAATGTCTTCAGACAGTGCTGGCTCTTAGTCTTGAAAATGTAGATGGGCACTGCCCCCTAGAGTCAGATCTGACTAGCTTTCGAGCAAGGGAAACCTTTACCTTTACTAGTGGAACTTGACCCAAGAGAAAGAGACTCGGCTTGCAGTTGTGCAGAGAATCACTGGCAGTGATAGAAATTGCACCGCACCCAAACATTCTTTCCTTTAAGGACCAGCATTTCTCCCTTTGTAATTCTGGTTAATGTGAACGGGGGAGAGAGAGAGGTGGTTTAGAAAGGAAATCAGCTGGCAGCATAAACTTGATCTTTAGATCCTTAGTTGATGGCAGCCATCTATGCCAAACTGTAGCAAATAGCTAACTAACAAGGCACAAAGATCAGCTTGCTTTTTTTAAAAAATGGGTTAGATATTTTGGCTTCTGCTCTGTTTGGTAATATTTTATTTATTTTATTGGATTTTTAACCCACCTCCTCCCAAAATGGAGCTTGGGGAGTTTAACAACAGAGTAATACAATAACAATAATAAAACCATAATTTCAATAAAGTTCGAGTAAAAATTAGGGATGGTCACGAACCAGGAAAATGCAGTTAGGTTTGGTTCATGTTGTTTTAGGCATGCTCAGTTCGTGAATCATGAACCATCATGAACTTTTAGGGGCTAAACAAACTGGTCCAGTTTGTGAGGTTCATGGCCCAGAAGAATGCTCTCCAGGCATGCTATAAACACCAAACACAACAGGGATCTCTAGCTGACTTAACTCTACCTGCCCTACAGTTTTGGTGAGGATTGAATTTACGGGGTCCGAGTTATGCCCTCCCAAAGAAAGTGTCCCCAGGAATGTGCTTTCTGGGGAAAAGACTGCTTTCCATTTCCCCAGAATACACCTTCCTGGGGTTACTTTCTTTGGGGTGCCATAACTCGGATCCCATAAATCCAATACTCACCAAACGTAGAGGGCAGGTAGAGGAATATCATCTGGAGACCTCCTGTGATTTTAGTGTCTATAGTTTTCACAGGTTCCATTCTATATACTCCTGAACCTCCTAACCTGTGCCTGTCAAAATGACCTCCTGTCATTGACCTCCCATGAATACTCCCCTATATGACCTCCAAGTTCTGCCCCCCACCCTGCTTTGAAGTTGGATAAACGTTCAGGTTGAGTGGAGATAGTCTGCTTGGAAATGCAACTGTTCACAAACTGGCATGAACTGCCACAAATGGCTGGAAAGTCTGTGGAAAGTTCACACCAGTTGACCTGCCACAAACTTCGCTTCAAGAGCCACAAGTCAACCAAAATTCATCACGAACTTTAGTTCATGAGCCGGTTCATGCCCATCCCTAGTAAAAATTCAGCATACAACAAACAAATGCTTTTGGTATTTAAAAAAAAATCATCAGCATTGATGGTAGAGTCCACCAAGCTTATATTGGTAGAATGCCTGGTGGAATAACTCTTTCTTCCATGCCTTGCAAAACACAATCGAGTCCCACAGGGCATGAGTCTCCTCAGACAAAATATTACACTCAGTCATATATACACCTGGATAGTCCAGGCTAACCTCATCTCATCAGTTCTCAGAAGCTAAGCAACATTGGCTCTGGTCAGAACTTGGATGGGAAACCACTGAGGAAGTCCAGGGTTGCTATGCAGAGGCAGGCAATGATGAACCAACTCTGCTCCTCTCTTGCCCTGAAATCCCTATGGGGTTGCCGTAAGTTAGTTGTGACTTGACAGCACTTTCTACCACCATATATTTGGATGGGAGACCACCAAGGAAGTCCATGGTTGCTACGCAAAGGCAGGCAATGGCCAATCACCTCTGCATGTGTCTTGCCATGAAAACCCAACAGGGGTTGCCATCAGCCAGCTGCTATGTGACAGCAAAAAAGAAATGCTATGACATTTTAAATAAAGCAGTGTTTGTTTATAGTTACTGGCTGACTTTGATTGGCTTGCCTACTTTTTGCTAGTGCGCAACAATGACAGGCCTTTGGAGGGGACCTGGACCCTCACTCAATTGTGTTTAAATATCTGTGTGTGAAATAGTACTGAATGCACCACTGCATTGTGTTGTTTGGATACATAGAAAGTAAGCCAGTGAACAGGCTCAAATGGCTCACAAACAGCTAAACTGCTTGATGAAAAACTGGTTCCCTGCTCGCAGCCAGCAAACAGAATGTGAGCTGAGTGGGATGGTGTTCAAGCATCCCTACTTCAAACACAGTACTTTCAGTGGTGATGGCTTTCACTTGAGCTGGTGGCAAAGCAGTTGCAGAATTATAGCAGATCAGGTTCATTTAACTCATACATTGGCCCCACCAAAGACTCCTTTGCAGTAATAATAATAATAATCCATAGAAGACAATTCTGTGTAGGAAATGTCCTGCTAATCATCCTTTGGTCATGGCGCATGATCTACTCACAATGGTGTGACTTATTCTTTGTTTTTATGCATATTGCACAATGCTTTGCTCTATGCATATTGTATAATGTGCTATTTAAATTAAAGCAAAAAGTCTCTGGTGCGAGTAAAGGGGTTTTGAATCTTCTCAAGAAAGATCCTTATATGGGGCCATGGAAGGTGGTCATTAAAAGTATGATCCAATGGTTGAGGGCCAGTTTGGTGCAGTGGTTAAGTGAATGGGCTCTAATCTGGGAGAACCGGGTTTGATTCTCCACTCCTCCGCTTGCAGCTGCTGGATGCCATAGTTATGTCAGAGCTGTTCTCTCAAGGACAGTTCTGGGAAGAGCTCTCTCAACCCTGCCTACCTCAGAGGGTGTCTGTTATGAGGAGGGGAAGGGAAAGGAGTTCATAAGCCACTCTGAGACTCCGAGTGAAGGGCGGGGTATAAATCCAATCTCTCCTCCTCCTCCTCCTCCTCTTAGTGTACAATAACAAAGATATGGACATCATTTATTTATTTATTACATTTTTATCCCGCCCTCCCCGCGAACGGGCTCAGGGCGGCTTACATAGGGGCAACCATGTGCCAGAGACAAAACAACTTAAAACCATATAAAACAATTAAACAGATAGCATTCTAAAAAGGTAACCATCCTAAGGTGCTCAACAGTTATTCACAAACTCAATCCAATGGCGGTGTTAGTCACAACGATGTTGGTCGCAGTGATGTTGATCACAGCGGGTACAGCTAGATCTCCCTCGGCTGTCCCCTCCCTCCACCACATAAGATAGTAACATTGGCAGAGGGGAGTGGAGCCCTCAATACTGAATTTGTATAGAATAAGTATCTTATTGAGGACACAGCATTTTTTGGGGTTCCCTTCTCTTGTGCTAGTCTGAAATACTTAAAGGACCTAACAGTCCCTCATTATAGAAGACCATTTATGCTCACTCGGTTAAATTCTTTTCCCTCGGCCATACTGGAAGGCCTGTTCATGGGCACAGTGGATTCAGACAGAGATTGAAAATATGGATCTGGTCAGCTTATGTATTTGATTGAAGTGTGAAATCTGTTCTGGATTGAGGGAAAGGTGTTTGCCCTCCCTCTTAATAGCTGATGTGAATTTATCATTTCAAAAAAAAACCATCCAGTTTTCCTTTGTAGATGAGGATCGGAAAACTACCTTAGCAGTTGTTAATATTTAGCTGCAGTGATTGCCTGTAAGAGTGTTGGCTCTCACTCGGTTCAAGTCCTTTGAGTCAAGAGAACAGTAAGATAAGTACCATGTGCTAAGAAGTTGTTTCCAAGCATGTCCATTTGTAATGTGCAGTGGTCACATCTGAAAATATATGAAATCCTGCACCTGGGGATCAGTGCAGTCCTGAGAGGTGCTATGGGGCACAACGGGGATCTCCAATAAGAATGGGGAATTGACGGAATCAGTCCCCTCCTGGCCTTGCTTTGACAGGAAGTCTAGTGAGGGACCTGATCCATAAAGTAGATTTGCACATTCACATAATATCTGAGTTTGTGGGTCTTTGTGTCTTTGAGTGTGTTATCCCTCAGCACATGTTTTTTTTTTTTTGGTGTGTCAGAGGATCTGTTTCCAGATTTAAAAAAACAGTAGAGATACCGCACCATGAAAAGGCAGTTGTTAGATGTATTAGAATGCAGTGTGATGGATCCTATTCCTATCTCCTCACTCCGCTGAGCAAAAGTTGGACTTAAGTGTTTGTGCAAAGGTCCTGTAAGTGGTTGGGCAGAGGTCCCTTAGGCTGGAGAAAAACTCTCTGGAAGATGGTTGGATCAACCCAATCTGCATTATAAACTTAAATGGGTCTGTATCAGTTTGACTGGAGATATGGAATGGGGTAGTATAGCCCAGTCTCATCTGCTACATAGGGTCAATACTTGGATGGGAGACTACCAAGGAAGACTTTTCAGAGGAAGGCAATGGCAAACCACCTCCGCTTAATCACTTGCCTTGAGAACCATATGGAGTCACTCTAAGTAGGTACTTGGGATGGAAGACCATCAAGGAAGGTGGTCACTTTTGCCTGGAAAGTCCCTTACTGGGGTTGCCATAAGTCAGTACTTGGATGGGAGACCACCAAGGAAGTCTCTGCAGAGGAAGGCAGTGGCAAACCACCTCTGCTTAATCACTTGCCTTGAAAACCACATGAGGTCACCATAAGTTGGTACCAGATGGAAGACCACTAGTGGAGACTCTGCAGAGAAAGGCAATGGCAAACCACCTCTGCTTCGTCACCTGCCTTGAAAACCATATGGGGTTGCCCTAAGTCGGCTGCAACTTAACAGCAAACTCCCAGATCCCTTCTCAAACGGGGGCTCCCAATATTCTTTCTGGGAAGCCACAATAGTCAAACTGATGAGTGTGTCCTCATCAGTTTGACTATTGTGGCTTCCCAGAAAGAATATTGGGAGCCTCTGTTTGAGAAGGGTGCTGGGAGTTTGCATCATGGGAGGGCTCTTTCCACTAGAGGAAAGGGCCTCTGCTAGTGGAACAAGTCCACAGCCTCCCACCTGAGGAATGTTACAGTGCCATCCTAAGCAGACTTGTGTGTGGTCCTGGTTGGTTCTTGTGCAGATGACAGATTTTGATTTTCACAGGCCACCTGGGGTGGGGAGTGGGTTACAGAGGGTGGGAGTATGTGAGAGTGCCAGATTTCATACTGTCCCATTGCTGTCCTCAACCAAATGCCTGGCAGAACATCTCTGCCTTGCGTGCCCTGCAAAAAGATAGTAAATCTTACCGGGAACTAATATTTGCCAGCAGAAAGTTCCACCAGCCAAAAAAGTCCTGGCCTTAGTTGAAGAAAGCCAGATCTCTCTTGGGCTGGGGAACACCAGAAGGTTCTTATTCCCGGAGGATATCACTCTTCTGGGGGTATACCAAGAGAGGCGGTCCCAAAGGTATGTGGGTCCCTGACCGCTAAGGGCCTTGAAGGTCAAAACCAAGACTTTGAACTGGCCCAGGTAGACCTTCCTGGCTGATGGGCTTGACAGTGGTGAAGTCCTCAATGGAGGGCAGTCAAGACACCATGACACATCTGTCTGTACTCTCAGCAGTCAAGGTGGCAGCCACCTGCATGCTTGTCCTGTCCTGGGTCACCAACTCCACTGCCCCATGGCTGAGGCAGACCCACATGCAGCCGCAGTCTTCACTTTACCCCACAATAATTCAGAGCTAAACCCCACCAGGCTAACATCACATGACAAAACAAAGGTCCTTTCTGCACTTGGATCTCATCCCTGGTTTTATCAGAGCTCAACGCGTGACACAATACCTTGCATTCATCCCTGGTTATAACAGCATCCATTTATCCCAGGACAAGTGTGGGGCGAAACCGGGGTGACCCCAAATGCAATGTGGAAACAAAAAAATACCCCAAGATAATTACAGGGGTGAACTCGAGTGCAGTGTAGAATGTAAAAATACCCCGAGATCACTACAGGGGTGAACTCGCATGTAATGTAGAATGTAAAAGTACCCCGAGATTATTATAGGGGTGAACTCGCGTGTAGTGTAGAATGTAAAAATACCCTGAGATAATTACAGGGGCGAATTCGAATGTAGTGTGGAATATAAAAATACCCTGAGATAATTACAGGGGTGAACTCGCGTGTAGTGTAGAATGTAAAAATACCTTGAGATAATTACAGGGGTGAACTCGAGTGTAATGTAGAATGTACAAATACCCCGAGATAATTACAGGGGTGAACTCGCGTGTAGTGTAGAATGTAAAAATACCCTGAGATTATTACAGGGGTGAACTCGAGTGTAGTGTGGAATATAAAAATAACCCAAGATAATTTCAGGGGTGAACTCGAGTGTAGTGTAGAATGTAAGTTCAGGGTCAGCAATGAACCAGGATTTAAGATCTACTGCAGAAAGGACCAGAAAAGAACGCATGACACACCTCGTGGAGACGGGAAAAGATGATGCATGCCTTTGGTTCTGCTAAACCAGCATGCTGAAATGCAAGAGAAACTTTGTGCGCTGGGCCCCAGCATGCTTTGCTGAAGGTCGAAATCGCCTCAGTGCTTCATTCGATGTTTACCCTCCCAATGGAGATGCAGGCAGCTTGAGCTGATGCCGAGCCAGAGAGACTTTTTCCTTCCCTGGCACTGTTTGACAACCGACCGGGAAAGTTTGCCTGATTGGAAAGGACAGTTGCCGAGCTCGAGCGGAGACAGAGCGCTCCAGAAGGCCCCACTGGAGGGACGAGGCTGCGTACCTTGACAGGCTTCTGCCGGCAGGTGTGAGGAACAGCGTCGAGCTCTCCTGGGACTGGCCCCAAACTGAGGAGTGCCTCCAATCTTGAGCAAAAGCCAAAAATGGGCCTCAGAGGAAGAAAGTGTTCTGTCTCTTCCCTACCCTCTCCTCCTCGTCTGCATAATGCTCACCGTTTGTACAGGCTTACTCAGAAAGGCACAGAAGGAGAGGGGGAAGAGGCAACCTTTGTTTCCCCCCTTCCCCAGAGGATGGGATAGGAGGAAGGATATCTCCAAACAAAGAGGTTAGAGAGCAGAAGTGGGGCTTTGTATAGGCGTTGTGAGGAAGAGAAAAGAGGCTCTTTTGGCGGACTCGCTTGTCGCAGAGAAGAATGATCATTCTCTCTAAAATGGATATGTAATGCATATGATTAGGGAGATGTTTTCAACCTTCTTCACAGATCCTTCATGAGAAGGGGATAGTCTGCGGGTGTGGCTCAGTGGCAGAGCCTCTGCTTGACATGCGGAAGGTCCTGGGTTCAGTCCCCGGCATCTCCAGTTAAAAGGACCAAGCAGTAGGTGATGCGAAAGATCTTGGCCTGAGACCCTGGAGACCTGCTGCCAATCTAAGCAGCCAGTTTGGTGTAGTGGTTAAGTGGGAGAACCGGGTTTGAGTCCCCACTCCTCCACTTGCACCTGGCTGGATGACCTTGGGCAAGCCGTAGTTCTGATAAGAGCTGTTCTTGAAAAAGAGCAGTTTCTATCAAGAGCTCTCTCAGCCCCACCTACCTCACAGGATGTCTGTTGTGGGGAGGGGAAGGGAAAGAAGTTTGTAAGCCGCTCTGAGACACCTTTGGGTAGTGAAGGGCGGGGTATAAATCCAATCTCTTCTTCTTCATATTGACCTTGAGACAGTTTGGTGTAGTGGTTAAGAGCGGTGGGCTCTAATCTAATTTTATACTTGTATTTATAATATGTTTCAACTGGTGTATTTTTAAATATGTTTTATGTATGTATTTACATTGATTGTGAGCCGCCCTGAGCCTGCTTTGCGGGGAGGGCGGGGTATAAATCCCATAATAAATAAATAAATAAATAATCTGGAGAACTGGATTTGATTACCTGCTCCTCCATATGCAGCCAGCTGGGTGACTTTGGGTCAGTCACAAGTTCTCTCAGAGTTGTTCTCTCAAGAGCAGCCCTCGAAAGAGCTCTCTCAGCCCCACCTACATCACAGGGTGTCTGTTGTGGGGAGAGGAAGGGAAGGAGACTGTAAGCTGCTCTGAGACTCTGAGTGAAGGGCAGGATATAAATCCAGGCTCCTCCTCCTCCTCCTCCTCCTCCTCCTCCTCCTCCTCCTCCTCCTCCTCCTCCTCCTCCTTCTTCTTCTTCTTCTTCTTCTTCTTCTTCTTCTTCTTCTTCTTCTTCTTCTTCTCCTTCCAATTCAATAGAAGGCAGCTTCATTTAGGGACGACAAATCTTTTGGGCAGGGGCTGTGGCTCAGGGGAAGAATGATCCCTACTCAGTATGCAGAAGGTCCCTGGTTTGATCCCTGGTATCTTCAGCAGAAAGTGCCAGGCAGTATATGATGTAAACGACCTCCGCCTGAGACCCTGGAGAGGTGGCCCCAGTCTGAATAGACAATACTGACTTTCCTGGACCGAGGATCTGATTCAGTGCAAGATGGCTTTGTGTGCCATTGAGACCAGGAGAGCTTCTCATCCCCTTGTAAAGCTGCTGTCCAAAAATATCTAATTTGTAAACCAACAATCAAAAGCCAACGAACATCATATGGCAAGTAGCTGTTTTTCAGGTTCGGTTCCAATGAAGGGCTAATGCAGCTGATTTTAACGAACGATCAATCAACAGGCCTGTAGCTACAGTGGGGCATCTAGGGGCTAGGCCCCCGACTTGCCGGCAAGGCCCCCTGACTTCCCATCCAGCCCAGGGTGTCACGTCCTTCTCCCCCAGATTAAATTGATTAGCCAGTGCCCCCTAAGAAATTTAAATGCCCTCTGACTTTAAAAATCCTGGCTACGGGCTTGTCAATCAATAAATACATGGCATTTGACATCTCTGCCTTAAATTAGGGACCTGTTCCCCAGCAGCGCCCCCACCTCCCGGCAGTTCTGGAAATCCCCCACACACACCTGATCAGTTTTGGACAGCAGTACTGCCATCAGTAGAAGGGATCCGCTGAATCCAACCCAGGGAAACACAGATCTCAAACGATATACTTCCATAAGGATTCCAAAGGGACAATTTCTCTGTATTTATTAGTAGATTTGTTTGCCTTGACCTGGATGGTCCAGGCTAGCCTGGTCTCATCAGATTTCAGAAGCTAACCCTGGTTAGAATTTTTTTTTTAAAAAAAGCACCCCTAAAAGAGGCATTTTTATTATTTTTAAGACAATGACATAATGACAAAAACAAAACACAAAATACAATCACAGACAATACAATACACAATACAAAACCCTAACACTACACAACACCCACAAAATACAACATTCAACATTCACGGGGGGTAAACTTCCCAAAACCAATCACCCAGTTAGATTCTCTCCCCCTTACCGACATAAGTGTTACCTTCTTTTACTTCTGTATCCGCCAGTTCTATCATTCTATCTTATCCACTTCTAATTTAACACAAAACTAATAATATTCAATATTCAAACCATTATTGTTTCTCTCCATCCTTCTCTCTCTGGTCATACCAGTTATAAAAGCGTTGCCACGTGTTTATAAAGGCTGATTCATCATGCCCTTCTCAATCAACATCAAAGTCAGTTTGTCCATTTCTGCTGCTTCCATAATCTTCTCAATTAGTTCTTGTTTTGTTGGAACCACTGTAGACCGCCAATACTTTGCATACAAAATCCTAGCCGCAGTTGCAATATATATTAACAAATATCTCTCCTCTCTCTGCACCTCCTTTGGCAGTATGCCCAGCAATAACACCTCTGGGTTAAACACAAGAGTACCTTTTATAATTCTCTGCATCATTCTATGCACCCATATCCAATATTTTTTGTAATGTCACATGTCTACCACATATGATAAAAGGACCCAACTTTAGCATTACATTTCCAGCACTTATTAGAACATTTTTCATCATACTTCGCCAGCTTATCTGGCATAATATACCACCTGTACAGCATTTTATACATGTTTTCTCTATATGGGACTGCCCTGGTTATTTTTACATTTATTTTCCATATTTGGTCCCATAACCCTGGTTAGAATTTGGATGGGAGACCACCAGGGGGAGTCCAGGGTTGCTATGGAGAGGCGGGCAGTGGCAGAGCACCTCTGCCCTGGATGGTCCAGGCCACTCTGGTCTCATCAGATCTCAGAAACTAAGCAGGGTTGTCCCTGGTTAGAATTTGGATGGGACCTGGACTGTAGCTACAGTGGGGCTATCGGGGGCACCGCCCCCTTCCTTAAAGGGACAGCCCCCTGAAGATTTTCTTCTGAAAGTGGTAAGGGATTTCTTTGCTTTAGGCAGGGGAAGTGTGTGGGGTGCTTTTACATTTCATTTATGTATGGGGTGGCTGTTGTGCGGGAGGGTGTTGGTGCTGCCTTCAATTTAAATTATTATTAGTATCATTGTCCTTATTGTTACTTAAAAATGCAGTTAAATGGCCCCACTGCTGGACCTCCTGATGGCACCTGGTATATTTTGGCCGCTGTGTGACAGAGTGTTGGACTAGATGGGCCATTGGCCTGATTCAACATTGGCTTCTCTTATGTTCTTATGTTCTTATGTTCTTAGTTGTTTAGAGGCAGGCAGAAAAAAATAATGGCAGCCCCACCAGAATTTTATTTTTGCCCCACAAGGCACAAAATCCTGGCTACTGGCCTGGATGGGAGGCCACCAAGGAAGCTCAGGGTCACTGTGTAGAGGCAGGCAATGGCCGACCACCTCTGAATTTCTCTTGCCTTAAACTCCCTTGGCATACAGAAGGTCCCAGGTTCAACCCCCAGTGTCTCCAGTTAAAAGGATGAGGTTGTCAATGATTTGAAAGACCTCTGCCCAAGACCCTGGAGAGCAGCTGTCAGTCTGAGCAGGTGATACTGACCTTGATGAACCAGTGGTTTGACTCGAGAGATGGATGCTTTATGTGTGTTTGTGTCTCTGTGTTCCTGCCCTGCTACGGGCACATTTCTGGAGACCCAAGTGTTGTCCGCGTCAGCAAGTTCCAGCACTTCTACCATTTGACACAAACGGTATGCTAGCTTTGGATTCCGATGGGGACGGAGGACCAGGGCTCTTTTTGTAGCAGGAACTCCTTTGCATATTAGGCGACACACCCCCTAATGTAACCAGTCCTCCAAGAGGTTACAGAGCTCTTCTTACAGGGGCTACTGTAAGCTCTTGGAAGATTGGCTACATTAGGGGTGTGTTGCCTAATATGCAAAGGAGTTCCTGCTTCAAAAAGAACCCTGCAGAGTACCATTATATTAGCGGGGAAGAAGAAACCAGTATATTTATAATCCAGAAGCCCCTTAGAGAGCAGCAAGATTTTTGGGGGTATGAGCTTTCAAGAGTCAAAGGTACCTGTCAGAGGGAGCTTTGAATCTTACAGCTCTTTGAGGTTCTTCTGGACTCGAATCTGGCTCTTCTACTGCTGACCAACCTGGCTACCCCTGAAGCAGTATATTGATACCACCTTTTAGGAGTTTTGAGCACTAAGTCCTTTCTGCACTTGAATCTCATCTGTGGTCTTATCAGAGTTCAAGTTGCAACCTTGCATTCATCCCTGATTATTACAGCATCCATTTATGCTGGGACAAATGAGGGACGAAACCGGGGCAACCTCAATGTAATGTGGAAACAAAAAATACCCCGAGATAATTACAGGGGTGAACTCGCGTGTAGTGTAGAATGTGAAAACACCCCAAGATAATGACAGGGGTGAACTTGTGTGTAGTGTAGAATGTGAAAACACTCTGAGATAATTACAGAGGTGAACTTGCATGTAGTGTAGAATGTGAAAACACCCCGAGATAATTACAGGGGTGAACTCGCATGTAGTGTAGAATGTGAAAACACCCCGAGATAATTACAGGGTAGCGTGTGTAGAATGTAAAAACACCCGAGATAATTACAGGGGTGAACTCGCATGTAGTGTAGAATGTGAAAACACCCCGAGATAATTACAGGGGTGAACTCGCATGTAGTGTAGAATGTAAAAACACCCCCAGATAATTACAGGGGTGAACTCGCATGTAGTGTAGAATGTAAAAACACCCCGAGATAATTACAGGGGTGAACTCGAGTGTAGTGCGGAATGTGAAAATACCCCAAGATAATTACAGGGGTGAACTCGTGTGTAGTACGGAATGCAAATCCCGGGACAGGGTTGAACCAGGATTTAAGGTCTAGTGTGGAAAGGACCTAAGTGTGCCTTCTTTTCAGCCTCATGAATTCATTGGTTCCATCACAGACTCATATTTCAATGCTACAGGGCTGAGAGCTTTGTTGTTTTGTTTCCATCTCTTTGAAATTACTTAGGGATTTGTTTCCCCTTCAGCGGCTGCATGGCAAGAATAATCCCTTTCCTTAGAATACAGGGAGAGATTTATCACCAGAGCCCTGGGATCTGGGGCTATCAACTCTCCAGGCAGGGGCTAGGAGATCTGCTGATCAGCGGGGAACACGTGGCTGACCAATCATCGGGAGGGCCATTTAAGTCACGGGTGTCGAACTCATTTGTTACGAGGGCCGGATCTGACATAAATGAGACCTCGTTGAGCTGGGCCGTGTGTGTCATAAAACATAATGCCAGGTAGCGGAGATATAAACTTTATGAAGGACACAAACACAAAGGTTTGTTTTTTTAAAAACTTAAAATAAAAACACGCTTAAAACATTAGCTCTGTAAACTGCAAACCTACTTTTGATTTATTGACGTTCACCGCAGAAATCTCATGCTCAGAGTTCTGAGTCTAGGACCCAGGTTAAAAGGTGAAATGGCTGAGCGATTAAGAGAGTCTGGCAAAGCAAGCTATGATGCAGCAGCAGCAGCAGCAAAACTGGAAGGAGGAGGTGGCCAGTTCCACTGCAGGCCTGGTGGAAGCCCTCTGGGGGCCTGATGCGGCCCTTGGGCCACATGTTTGACACCCCTGCTTTAAATCTTGCAGGAGGAAGGGAGAGGGCACACACCGTCTTCTCAGCACTTATATGAAGGTACCTTTAAATGCTTTGGGGAAGAAGAGGGGTCTTTAAGGAAGAGGGCTGACCCTTTAAGGAAGGGGGCAGAGCCCCTCCAATAGCCCCGCCTTAGCTACAGGACAGTGTGGAATCCTCCAGCCTGATGCAAACTTGAAATAAAGGGAGTGGGGGGCACTGAAAGGGGAGAACTGAGGTGGGAGGGAAGGACGTTTAACCTTTCCTGCGCTGCCTGTTCCCCCTTGCAAATAGGCCTTCTGAGGTTGGCTTCTTCCAGCTAGGCTCACGTACAGATTCAGAGTAAGGGGTGGGGATCAGTTAAAATAGCAGTGGGTTATGTACTTCACTGCTGGGAGGAACAGGAACCAGGTAGTGGGCAGACGCCTCCCCCCACCCGAGATAGAACACATGAGCAATGCAGCCAAACTATGCCCACCATTTCTTCTAATTTCGTCTTTGGAGTAGAGGTTAAGTGTGTGGATTCTAATCTGGGAGAACCGGGCTTGATTCCCCACTCCTCCACTTGCAGCTGCTGGATGACCTTGGGCAAGCCATAGTTCTGACAAGAGCTGTCCTTGAAAGGGCAGTTCTTGAAAGAGCTCTCTCAGCCCCACCAACCTCAGAGGTTGTCTGTTGTGGGGAGGGGAAGGGAAAGGAGTTTGTAAGCAGCTCTGAGTCACCGAGTGAAGGGTGGGGCATAAATCCAATCTCCTCCTCCTCCTCCTCCTCCTCCTCCTGCTGCTCCTCCTCCTCCTCCTCCTCCTCCTCCTCTTCTTCTTCTTCTTCTTCTTCGTCTTCTTCTCCTTCTCCTTCTCCTTCTCCTTCTCCTTCTCCTTCTTCTCCTTCTCCTTCTCCTCCTTCTTCTGGGGGAGAGGAAGATGTGACAGAAAAGGGGCACAGAGAGAGGTGAAAGGGGGTTATTGGTTAGGGGTTTCACCGGGGTGCAGAGTCCCAAGGTATTGGTTTGTACTGCCCAAGGTTAGTGGACACAGATTGTGCCCACCTGACTTTTCTCCTTTGACCTTCAGGGAAATAGCTTACAAGGTCCAATAGGAACCCTGTCTGTCTATCTAGTGGGAAAGCCATCATTGCTGTTCATGAATCAATCATCGTTAAATGCTGCATAATAACCATATAATACATTCACTAATGAACTGATGATCATTAAATGCTGTGTTCCAAATCATACAATGCATTTATTAAGGAACTGATCATCATTAAATGCTCCGTTCTAAACCATACATTTATTAATGAATTGATCATCATTAAATGCTGTATTTACGTTCCTGAGATCCAAGATCACTGCAGATGGTGACTGCAACTATGAAATTTAAAAGATGCCTGCTCCTGGGGAGGAAAGTGATGGCAAACCTAGACAGCATAATACAAAGTAGAGACATCACCCTGCCAACAAAAGTCTACATGGTCAAAGCAATGGTATTCCCAGTAGTAATATATGGCTGTGAGAGTTGGACCACAAGGAAGGCCGAGCGCCGAAGAATAAATTGTTTTGAACTATGGTGCAGGAGAAGACTCTTGAGAGTCCCTTGGACTGCAAGGAGATCAAATCAGTCAATCTTAAAAGAAATCAACCCTGACTGTTCCCTGGAAGGCCAGATCCTGAAGCTGAAGCTCAAATACTTTGGCCACCAAATGAGAAGGGAGCCCTCACTGGAGAAGAAGACCCTGATGCTGGGAAAGATTGAAGGTCAAAGAAGAAGGGAACGGCAAAGGATGAGATGGTTAGACAGTGTCATCGATGCAACGAACATGAAATTGAGCAAACTTCAGAGGACAGTGGAAGACAGGAGGACCTGGCGTGATCTGGTCCATGGGGTCACAAAGAGTCGGACTCGACTATGCGACTGAACAACAACAATAAATGCTGCATACTAAATCCTATAATACATTTATTAATGAACTGATCACCATCAAATGCTGCGTACTAAACCATATCATACATTTATTAATGAACTGATCGTCATTAAATGCTGCATCCTAAAACAGTGTAATGCACCTCCTGATGAACTGATCATTGTTAAATGCCGCTCACCAAAACTCGTCGAGCTTTTATTGTTTTGATATCCTGTGTATTTGTTTACTTTTGTCTCCTTCCTTTATACTCTGACTTTCTCCCTACGGAGGACCCAAAATGACTTAAACCATTCTCATTTTTCCTATGTCATCCTCACAACAGATCTGTGAGGTAGGTTAGTCCAAGGGTGCTGGACCAGCCCCAGGTCAGCCAGTGAGCTTCCATGGTAAGAGTGGGGATTCGAACTTGGATCTCTCTGATCCCATTCCAGCACTGTAGCCACTGCAATACACTGGCTGTCAAGTATACTTAAGTAGGCTATTTTATTGACTGTCGGCTTTTAAGGGGATGCCGGAAGTGGACCCCGTGATTTGCTGAGGGTGACTCTGGCTTACCTCTTTGCAGCCCTGACCAAATCCCGAGCTGTCAATGTTCAATGAGTGCAGATACCCTGCGACATTTATTTATTTATTTTGATTTATATCCCGCTTTGCCCAGCATTCATCTTTTCCTAGCATTATTGTCTTTTCCAGTGAGTCCCGTCTTCCCAAAATACGATAGCTTCAGATAGCTCCTAGGGAGAATCCAGGCTTCATCTGATCTGGAACACACTTTATTTGTTCCAGGTGGTCAGCCGTGTTGGTCTGGGAGCAGAAGAACAAATTTAGAGTCCAGTGGCACCTTTAAGACCAACAAAGGTTTGCTCAAGGTAGAGCCTGGTGTAGTGGTTAAGTCGCGGACTCTAATCTGGGAGAACCGGGTTTGATTCCCCCGCTCCTCCACTTGCAGCTGCTGATGTGACCTTGGGCAAGCCATAGTTCTGTCAGAGCTGTTTTCACAAGGACAGTTCTTGAAAGAGCTCTCTCAGCCCCACCTACCTCACAGGGTGTCTGTTGTCAGGAGGGGAAGGGAAAGGAGTCTGTAAGCCAGTCTGAGACTCCGAGTGAAGGGCGGGGTATAAATCCAATCTCTCCTTCTTATTTTTATTTTGCTGGTCCCTCGGCTATTCATTTAAGACAAGCTTCCGCGTTAATTAAACAGTGGAAGCTCACACAATCAATAAGCATGGGGAAGCGGGAGGTGGAAAATCGTTAACACGTGACGCACAAAAACACCCCAAACACTTGGGTAATCAGACGCCAAGGGAGGAGCGCTAACTTGTACGTGCAATATTAGTTGTTTGCATGCAGATCATCCACTTTGCAGAGACTTGGAGGTGGCGTGATACGTGCAGGAAGCTAACGTCATCTGCAGGGTTGCCAGCAGGCCCGGAAGGAAATATCTCTCCTGTTTAATAGAAGCTTCATTCACCATAACGAGGAGCTGAAGCTTGGCATGGTATGGAAGTCAAGGCCATCTCATTAAGCTGCTACTAAGGGGAGAGGGCCCTGGCATGGATGGCCCAGGCGAGCCCGATCTTGTCAGATCTTGGAAGCTAAGCAGGGTTGGCCCTGGTTAGTATTTGGATGGGAGACCACCAAGGAAGTCTAGGGTTGCTACGCAGAGGCAGGCGATGGCAAACCACCTAGTTTCTTGCCCTGAGCTGGAGGGTCCCAGGCTAGCCTGATCTCATCAGATAAGAACATAAGAACATAAGAGAAGCCAATGTTGAATCAGGCCAATGGCCCATCTAGTCCAACACTCTGTCACACAGTGGCCAAAAATACCAAGTGCCATCAGGAGGTCCAGCAGTGGGGCCAGGACACTAGAAGCCCTCCCACTGCTGCCCCCTCCAGCACCAAGAATAGAGTGCATCACCTGCCCCAGACTGAGAGTTCCCATCTATACCCTGTGGCTAATAGCCACTGATGGACTTCTGCTCCATATGTTTATCTAATTCCCTCTTGAAACTGCCCATGCTTGTAGCTGCCACCACCTCCTGTGGCAGTGAATTCCATACGTTAATCACTCTTTGGGTGAAGAAGTATTTCCTTTTATCTGTTCTAACCCGACTGCTCAGCAATTTCATGAGGTGCCCACGAGTTCTTGTATTGTGAGAAAGGGAGAAAAGTACTTCTTTCTCAGCCTGCTCAATCCCATTCATAATCTTATAAACCTCGATGTTGGAAGCTAAGCAAGATTAGGGTTGTGGTCACACATGCCAGATAAAGTATGGGGGGTGGGAGTGAGGCTATTGAAAAGTACTGAGGTCGGAGGCTCAGCATAGTGAAATCAGCAATACGTTTATCCTATTCCATCTCCAGATTAAGCGTGCATCTAGCCGGCCAGAGACCGGCTTAGATTTGTGCCCGACACCGCACCCATTTCCTGTGGTAGGTCCTGTTTACAAGTTTCTCATTCTGTCAGTCTTTACTTGGATCCCGGCGAACTCATAGGCAATGTTCCCTCTAAGCGGTGGAGTCTTGTGAGCAAAAATTCTACTTTACGAGCTACTGGCACTAAAGTTGTGAGCAAGTGATTTGGCTGCTACATAAATTAGTTTGCTCTGGAGTCCTCCTTCCTGAGCTAAGACAAAAATCTGTGAGCTGGAGGCTAAGAAACTGTGAGCTAGCTCACACTAATTCAGCTTAGCGGGAACACTGCTCATAGGTGCGCCCTAGGATCCGGAGGGGCTATTGTCTAAGGACTGAAGCTTGGAGGTCCATCAGGTTACATGGCCCGGTCCACACGGCCGCAGCCATCTTATAGCATCCTAATACATGACAGCTATTTCCTCCAGAAGAATTTCACCCACAGTTGCATGATCACACTTCCCTTCGAAGCTGTGGGCACAGTCCGTCAGTGTGTGATCAGATGCAACTGTGGGTGAGGCAGGGGGGTTTTGTGCTGTTTCCCCCCCATTCACTTAAACAAGGGATGGATGAATTGCATCTTCACACCAAGGGCTCCCTATGAAGTTTGTGATGATGTGCATACTGCAAAAGGGAGAAAAAAAACCAATGGCACGGAGTCGGGATGGCCCAATCAGACCATCCCAATGCCATGAGAGCACGCTGGAGCGATCAGGCATGGGAAAGTCCATCCGTGGCCCATCACAACCCGTTTACTACCGGATTTTCTCTGGTGTCTTTTAACTCTGCTTCTGAAGCAGAGCAGAACTGGTTGCCGATGGCTGCGGGGCACTTCCCAGATTGTTATGTATGAGACGTAAGTCAGATCTTAACTAGCGATTCAGCTTTATTTAACTCAACAGTAAACCAACACAAGAACAGTGGAGCAACAGGCTCCCTTTTTAAACTATCTGGGCTATGGTGACCACACCCTTAAACAAGTTAACAACCAATGAGCAAACAGAGATAACAACCAATCGTTTCTGTTCCCTCCGGAACAGCTCCAGCTATTTCGATTGCTTGCTTCGCAGAGCAGCCAATCAGGTTATCCTCTTTAGGATACCAGCCTACATTGCAAGCTCAGTCATACATTTCAATACATAACACAGACGCTGTTGTCTGATCGTGCCCTTTAAATACGCCCGGCATTCGCACCCGTGTCTGGTCTAATTGTGCGTATGATCGCAGCCCGGGCGAATCCACCTCAGACGGTTGTTGTAAGAATAACATGGAGGAGAGGAGGAGATTGTAAGCTGCTTGAGGTCCACACTGGAGAGAAAAGCAGGGAACCGACGAAGCCAGTAAATCAATAATTTATTAAAAGCAATAAAAATTAAAAAAAAACAGTACATAGAATGTGCATGCGCTACCTTAGTGTGCATGTAACCTTGCAAAAGAAAAAAAATATCCTTAACTTCCTCTATTTAACTGACGGTGAAACATTTTAAACGAGCGGCCAAAAAGAAACCCGATCAGCAATTGACTGAACCCGGAAGGGACTGTGATTTGGCCTAGTTGATTTCACTTTTTCTCTTGCATTCCGTGGGGTATCAGGGAGCCTGTCCCGTTCCGGATCAGAGGTAGGGGGAGTGCAGTGGCTTTCTTTCTTCCTCCAGGAGACTCTCTCCACCTTATTGTGAACGCATCCTACCTCCTGAGTAGCTTTAGGAAAGGCCACCTTAGGAATCCACTCTCGCTACGGAGAGAGAGGACTGCACAGAGCTATGAAGCAGATAGCCAAGGATTCTTCTCCCATGTACATGGGGTTGAGCTTGGTTTGTCTTGGGGGTACTGCTGGACTCTGGCTCCATTCTCACATCTCCTTGTTCACTCTTGCATTTACATGCCGGTTTGCTGCTATCCGTTGATCTTACCGGCCACCTGACCCAATATCAGCTCTGCATGTGCATCTTGGCTCTGTGTGACCCCTCCTCCTAATGGTCGCCCCCCACCCTCTTTTTTCCTGTCAGTAACCCTTGAAGAGATCTTACGCCAGGGGTGTCGAACTCATTTGTTACAAGGGCCGGATCTGACATAAATGAGGCCTCGGTGGGCCGGGCCGTGTGCGTCATAAAACGTAATGCCAGGTAGCGGAGATATAAACTTCATAAAGGACACAGGCGTAAAGGGTGGGGTTTTTTTTTACTTAAAATAAAAATATGCTTAAAACATTCGCACTCTTGCAATATTTTGTTTATTCAACATCGTCTGCTAACTGACACCTCTTGCGCTGATTTTATTGCCTCAAAATGTCTGTGCTGTTGCAATCTCGAGTGTGCTGTTCAGGTGGGTATCTGTAAGCTGCAAACCTACCATGACGCAGCAGCAGCAGAACTGGAAGAAGAAGCAGAAGGCAGCCAGTTCTACTGCGGGCTTGATAGAAGCCTTCTGATGGTCTGATCCATCCCCCGGGCTGCATGTTTGACACCTTTGTCTTATTCCATTTGTTTGAAGAAGTTCAGTTCAGTTCCCTTTATTGGCATTGACATTAGAAAAAATACACAAATAGCATTGTGTCCGGATCATGGGAGGTGGTAGTTCCGCTCTATTCTGCTATGGTCAGGCCTCACCTGGAGTCCTGTGTCCAGTGTTCGGCACCACACTTTAGGAAGGATGTTGACAAGCTCGAGCATGTCTAGAGGAGGGCAACCAGGATGGTGAGAGGGTTTGAATCCAAGTCTTATGAGGAAAGGCTGAAAGAGTGGGGTATGTTTAGCCTGGGAAAGAGAAGGCTTAGAGGGGACATGATGGCAGTCTTCCAGTATTTGAAGGGCTGTCGTGTAGAAGATGGAGCAGATCTATTCTCTCTTGCTCTGGATTGCAAGACTAGATCTAATGGGTGGAAATTACAAGGGAGTCGTTACCGGCTAGATATCAGGAGAAACTTCCTAACTGTCAGAGTGGCTGAGCAGTGGAACAGTCTGCCTTGGGAGGTGGTGGATGCTCCTTCCCTGGACATTTTCAAGCAGAGGCTGAACGACCATCTTTCGGGTATGTTGTAGGTACGTAGGGCTATCTTTTGGCTATGCTCCTGCAGAGTGCAGGGGGTTGGACTAGATGACCTGCAAGGTCCCTTCCAACTCTAGCATTCAATGATTCTATGATAAATAAACAAACACAGGCACATATACCAACTAAGGGGGAAAAAACACCTAAAATAGTCTAAAATCCATATAAAATAAGTCTCGCTTTCATATCTCCCAAATACAAGTTTTGCCTTACGATACTGTACTACATTTAAAAAGAACTGTCTGAAAGAACTTTGCCACCCAGACTGTTATATTTTCATCAGTGTTGTTTAGTAGATATAGTTGTTTATGTGAATCAGGAAGCTCTGTGATGCCACTAAATAATGACGATCAAATGCTGTGCTGAATGTTGCCATACTAATAACATTCCAATGATACATGAGACACTGGCTGAGTACAGGCTGGCAGTTTGCTCCGATAGCCAGTCGTAGCAAAAAAGCCCCAGAATAAACTATACCGGGTTTTCCCGTTCACACAGCCCGGGCCACTGCTGGAAAATACGGGACGGATGCACGTGGGAGTGTTCAGACTGCCGCGTTGGGGGGCACGCTGTATTTGGCGTTTCCCCATTAATTCAGCTGTGGGTGTATGTGCGCATGAGTGCTCATGCGCTCATGTGCATATGCGCATAAGCGCATTTTGCCGATTGGGGGAGGACCCCACAGCGCCGGCACAGCATTTGGCAGTAGAGCAGAGCACGGCCAATCATATCGCTGTTGCCTTCTGACCAACGCGGGTTACTCCCGGCTTTTCAGCTGCGTGTTCAGACTTCCCAAAAGCGGAGAAATGTGCAACACATGTGGGCTTTCGGATTTGCTACAGGTTTTACCAGGTATCTTTTTAATCCAGTGGTGAAGCGCAACAGCACGGGTTGCCTACGGGTGGGGGACGCCAGGCAGATGTGCCTGTGTGAATGCCCCATTTACTCCGGGAATGAGTCATCGCTGGCCCGGGTCCCTACCGGGGCAAATTGCCAGTCTGAACTCAGCCACTGTTTCGATAGACCCGCTTGCGCAGGGGCACAGTCTTTTAATGAAAGGAGTACTATTAAACCTCCCAGTTAGAATCATGGAAGAGAGAGCATTGAACCTAGCAAGTGAAAAGGCTCTTTGTGAGGCTGGGGTCTGAAGTTGGTAAAGATAAAAGAACTTTGCCACAGAGGCGGTTATATTTTCGTCAACGTTGTTTAGTAGGTATAGCAATTTATGTGAATCATAAAAGAACATGAAAGACACTGCATAAAAGAACATGAAAGACACTGCATAAAAGAACATGAAAGACACTGCAGACTTGGCCAACCTGAAAAACCAGCAGTGGCTGAGCATAGTTTAACCCAAACAGGACACAGCATTTTGTTCCAAGACACTGAAAGGCTGGACAACACTTCCAATTACCATGTCAGATTACACAGGGAAGCCATTGAAATTCATACATATAAGCATAATCTCAACAGGAAAGAAGAGAGTTTAAAAATAAATAGGGCATGGTTTCCTGTCCTGAAAAACACAAAATGTTCTGCAGCTGACAATAGCACTACAGATAAGATTAGAGTTTCAATGGCCATTCCACACACAAAAGAACCTCCTCAGGAAGCAGGAAACCTCCTCAGGAAACAATCCATAGACAAAAGAACCTCCTCAGGAAAGCTCCTCCTTTAGCATGTTCATAGCCTGGGGAACTCCTACAAGATAAGGACTCAGCCCTACCCCACCTTCCAGGGTAGATATAAATTACCTGCCTGCCATTTTTCTGCTCACCTTGACACAGAGAGTACTCCGTCTTTCTGTGTTATACCTCTGAGGATGCCAGTCACAGCTACTGGTGAAACATCAGGTCCTACAATGCCAAGACCACGGCCACACGGCCCGGAGAATCTACAGCAACTAATTGGTAAAGATAGCTAGCGATGACCCACAATGGGCAATATCCCATGAGATAGAGGAGGGCATGTCTTATTAGCTGCGTTATACAGTTCAAATAGCTCTGCCTCAAATACCCTGTCCCTTATCGTTTGCATTGCCTCCAATTCTGAAAGTGGGAGCAAAGATTCGAAAGAGATCTTCAGTGTTCTTCATTCGTTTTCAATAACGACCCGCCAAGGGGAATTGTTTGAAGAAATGTTCTTGGCCCACGAAAGCTTACTCTTTGAATAAAACTTTCTTGGTCTCAAAGGTGCCCCGGGACCCAAACTTTGTTCAACCGAGGATCGTGTCAGACAGCTGTCCGCCAAGCGCACGGAGACTATTTTGCTTTCTTTCACAAGACAGCTTTCCAGTTGCTTCTGATAAGCCAATCTGTCATTCTTCAAGCACCGTTGGCACGCCGAGTGCGCTACCGTTCTTAACGCGGGGAGCATCAGGATATTCCTCTGATGTAACAAGGGTTAGGCTGGGAGGCTGGGAGTTCTGCATCCCCCCCCAGGAAGACAAATCCAGATCCGGAAGCCGAATTTCCTCTGCTGGCATGAGGAACAGGAGCCCTCTTATCGAGAGGCACTTTTACACACCCTGAATAATGCACTTTCGATCCACTTTCGATGCACTTTGCAGTTGGATATCCCCAAGTGAAACGGCAAAATCCACGCACAGATGATTGGTAAAGTGCCCTGGAAGTGGACTGGAAGTGCATTATTTATCGTGTGTGAAAGCATCTAATGGTTTCCGGACAGAGAGCCAGTCTGGTGCAGTGGTTAAGTGTGCAGACTCTAATCTGGGAGAACCGGGTTTGATTCCCCACTCCTCCACTTCCAGCTGCTGGATGAACTTGGGCAAGCCATAGTTCTGTCAGAGCTGTTCTCTCAGCCCCACCTACCTCACAGGGTGTCTGTTGTGGGGAGGGGAAGGGAAAGGAGTTTGTAAGCCACTCTGAGACTCTAAGTGAAGGGTAGGGTATAAATCCAATCTCCTCCTCCTCCTCCTCCTCCTCCTCCTCCTCCTCCTCCTTCTTCTTCTTCTTCTTCTTCTTCTTCTTCTTCTTCCTCCTCCTCCTCCTCCTCCTCCTCCTCCTCCTCCTCCTCTTCCTCCTCCTGTCTTCATTGGGTTCTTTCAGAGCATTCTCATAGTGATGTTTCAAATTCCTCATGGTCCGCATTTCTTCTCACCATTTCCCTGATGGTTCTTGAGCCACTCTCCCCTGTTTCTTGCAGATCCAAATCAGAAAGTTGTTCCTTTTCTCCCCTTCAGAAAGGTGATGCCTACCTCAGTGCCGTTTTGGGTGGGGCCAAATCCAGGCAATTCGGCCCTGACTGTAAAGGATGACCAGCTTCAGTAATGGGGGGGAAGACAGAGGAAATAGCTTGTGTGGGCTCCTGGGTACCACCGTGCTTCATCTGGAGATGAGGAAATCACAGGTCAGCACTGGCCTCTGACAAACATGTTCACCATCCTGTGACACTTGCCCTGTTTGGCACAAGCATTCTCCAGGTTAATTTTATCGACCAGGAAGTATTCCGGGTTAGAACATCACACACCAGATGGTTTGAGGTATTGTGTCACCTCAAGCAAGGTACACCCATCACTTCCTGGACATGCCTGATGGACATCCAGGCCCAAAGCTTTAAGCAGCTTTGAAAGGGGATTAGATAGATACATGGAGGATAAGTCTATCAGTGGCTACCGGACATGATGACTGAGGGGGAACCTCCAGATTTGGAGGCACTAAACCTTTGAGTCCCAGAGCCAGGAGGCAACATCAGGGGAAGGCCTCGGCCTCTCTGCCAAGTTGTTCACCCTCCAGAGGAACTGGTTGGCCACTGTGTGAGACAGGATGCTGGACTAGATGGACCACTGGTCTGATCCAGCAGGGCTCTTCTTATGTACTTGTAAACCTCTGGATCCCAGACACAGGAGGCCACATCAGGGGAAGGCCTCAGCCTCTCTGCCCTGTTGTTGACTCTCCAGAGCCAATGGTTGGCCACTGAGTGAGAAAGGATGCTGGACTAGATGGACTGCTGGTCTTATCCAGCAGGCCTCTTCTTATGTTCTTATGAAGGCCTTAGTCTTTATGCCCTATTGTTGTCTCTGCAGAAGAACTGGTTGGCCACTGTGTGAGAAAGGATGTTGGATTAGATGGAACATTGGTCTGATCCAGCAGGGCTCTTTTTCCATTCTTATCCCTGATCACATGTGCATTATGAACCAATGGAAGGTTGAAATGAGATGGTGAACTAACCTTTCTCTTGGTCCCCATTTCATTTGGAAATCTGAGAAACACCAATTTTGAACAAATGTTCCATTTCCCACCACCGCACACCCACATAGAGTTGGCCAACTCCCAGTGGTGGCCAGAGAGCTCCTGAGATTAAAACTAACCTCCAGGAAACAAGGCTGTATTCCATGACCCTGTCCCATCCCCAATTGATAGTTATGTTCCAATAAGAATCCGATCACAAATGGTCTTATCTAGGTACAAAGGTGGAAACACTTCCCATATTGTCTCCTGAGGGACAGGAACCCCCAAAGACCAGCCTGAGAATTGTATTGGAGCTTGGTGGTGGGAGAGAGGAATTGCCAAAAACACCCATTGATTTTTTTCCATTCGTGAAAATTTACCATGGGACCCAAGTCATAAAATAGGAGAGCAGCTATGGATTCTCAGCCTGAAATGGCCTTCCTTGGGGACAGGCTTATACTGCCTAGAGAGGTTCCCTTCACCAATTGGGAGATTGTTGGTTAATAACCACTGACATGCAGCTAATTCATCCTCATCCTCATCCTCATCCTCATTGTATGGCAGTGTGTGTAGTGTAGCCAGGAGATCCTAAGATTTTCTGGCAGCCAGAAGTTCTAGCTTTTTTAACGTTATGCATCGCTAGGTGGCGAGCTAGACTTTACTCATAAGGCAAGAGATGTTTCAGAGTTGGTTTGCCATTGCTTGCCTCTCTGCCACAGCCCTGGTATTCCTTGGAGGTTGCCCATCCAAATACGAGCCAGGGCTGATCCTGCTTAGCTTCCAAGATCTGATGAGATCGGGCTAGCCTGGGCCATCCAGGTCAGGGCAGCTGACATGCAGCTGTCTGTACATTGCGTATAACTTACCCAGTACAACAGATTGTATGTAAGATGACCTCATTGGGTTTCTTGGTTTTCTTTGTCTCTGACCCAAGGGGAAGCTCTCCATTTGGCCAGGGATTTTGGCTACACCTGTGAAACAGAATTCCCAGCCAAGGCCGTGGGGGAACACCTCGCCAGACAGCACATGGAACAGAAGGAACAGACTGCCCGGAAGAAGATGATCTTAGCGACAAAGTAAGCATACCCCCATTTGATTTCAATTCCCCTTTGAAAAACTGACATTGGGCCATTCCCTGCTGAACACCAAGATTTCAGGCTAGGCTATGTTGAATGTATTCTGTGCCAAGTTCTGAAGCCAGCTGTACCCAAAACTGGTCAGGCCAGTGGTCTACTTGTGTGAGCAGTGTGACACTGCAGCTGTGAAACCACACAAGTCTTATTCCGCCCAGGATTCTGTGCAAGTTGCCATTCCCACCCTCCACCCCCAGGCAGCCAGTCTTGGGATGCATGCTCTTTGCTCTCCATAGAAGAGGAGTGGCAGTTCCAAAGTTATGCCACTTGGGTGAGCAGAGTTTGTTTGCACCAGTTGGCTGCTGAAAGGTGGTGACCAAGGGATGAGTCAGGGAAGGCTGTTTTTTAAAAAAATAAAATAAAATAAAATGTACTACTATTATGTTACTATTGCCCTCTGCTGGGCAGAATTGGAATCACTTGGCTACATCTGTATATCCAGCTGTTTCTTTATCGTGCAAGAGATAGAGTTATAAAGGTCTGTACTTTTTGAAGATCTAGGTAGACAGTGCAAAAGGAGAGCCAGTTTGGTGTAGTGGTCAGGAGCGCGGACTCTAATCTGGGAGAACCAGGTTTGATTCCCCACTCTTCCACATGCAGCTGCTGGTGTGACCTTGAGTCAGTCATAAGTTCTTTCAGAGCTGTTCTCTCGAGGGCAGTTCTTGAGAGAGCTCTCTCAGCCCCACCTACCACACAGGGTGTCTGTTGTGGGGAGGGGAGGGGAAAGGAGATTGTAAGCCCCACTGCTGGGCCTCGTGATGGCACCTGGTATTTTTGGCCACTGTGTGACAAAGTGTTGGACTGGATGGGCCATTGGCCTGATCCAGCATTGGCTTCTCTTATGTTCTTATGTTAAGCCTCTCTAAGTCTCCTTTGGGTAGTGAATGGTGGGGTACATAAGAGAACATAAGAGAAGCCAATGTTGAATCAGGCCAATGGCCCATCTAGTCCAACACTCTGTCACACAGCGGCCAAAATATACCAGATGCCATCAGGAGGTTCAGCAGTGGGGGTATAAATCCAGTTTCCTCCTTCTCCTTTTCCTCTGCCCTGGATGGCCCAGGTTAGCCCGATCTTGTCAGATCTTGGAAGGTAAGCAGGGTTGGCGCTGGTTAGTACTTGGAGGGGAGAACCTGGGACCCTTTACATATAAGCAGAGAAGCAAATTGGTGCCCCTCCATCAGGGGGTCTCATGGTGAGGTACTGGATGCCTTTCCATTTCATCCTGCGGAGGGGGAAAAACCCAGATGTGATGAAGACCCTGGGGTGGATCCTAGGAGTCTTCCTCCGAATTACGTGGCTCTTCCTCAACAGGAGAACCACTTCAGTCAGAGAAGCCTTCAAAGTTTGCTCCATGCAGCAGGCAGGGGCTGTGGCTCAGTGGAAAAACCTCTAATTAATTAATTAATTATCATACGGCTGTGTGCATAGTATAGAGAGGAGCTCCTAAGATTGTCCGGCAGCCAGAAAGTTCTAGCTCTTTTAGCGTTATGGACCACTAGGTGGTGAGCTAGATTTGTTTTAAGGCAAGAGACATTTGCCATTGCTGCCTCTGTGTTGCCCTTCCAAATACTAGCCAAGGCCAACTCTGCTTAGTTTCTGAGACTGGGCTAGCCTGGGTTATCCAAGTCAGGGCAGAAAAGCCTCTGCTTTGCAGGCAGAAGGTATGGAGATCAGTCCCCAGAGTCTGCAGTTCAAAGGATCCGGCAACTGATGATGTGAAAGACCTTAGCCTGAGAACTTGGACAGTCTGGAGACATGATCCTGATCTTGACAGACCAATGGTCTGAGTCCCCAGAGTCTGCAGTTCAAAGGATCCGGCAACTGATGATGTGAAAGACCTTAGCCTGAGAACTTGGACAGTCTGGAGACACGATCCTGATCTTGACAGACCAATGGTCTGAGTCTCCAGAGTCTCCAGTTCAAAGGATCCGGCAGCTGGTGATGTGAAAGACCTTAGCCTGAGAACTTGGGCAGTCTGGAGACACGATCCTGATCTTGACAGACCAATGGTCTGATTCAGTATAAGGCAGCTTCATGTACGATCAGGTATAATAAGTATTCATTGCTTGGATCAAGTGGCTTTCCCAGTGCCTCATGGAGGAAGGCTTCCAACTTTGCTCAGTAGAGTGGGGAGACAGGGGTTGGATCCACCCCCCGTGGACCCCTGTCTATCTATCAAATGTAAAACTGGTGTGGTGAGGTGGTCAGAAGTATGGCGGACGAGTCTCCATGAGATCTAGGTTCAAAGCAATGCGCCCTCTAAGGTGTGCAGTCTTGTGAGCAAAAATTCTACTTTGTGAGCTCCTGGCATTAAAGTTGCGAGTGAGCAATTTGGCTGTGGCATCAATTATTTCGCTCTGGAGCCCTCCTTCCTGAGCTAAGACACAAATGTGTGAGCCAGAGGCTAAAAAGACTATGAGCTAGTGCACACTAACTCAGCTTAGAGGGAACCCTGGTTCAAAGCCCCACTGTACTATGAAAACTTGCCAGGTGACCTCAAGCCAGTCTTCTTCTCTCTCCGACCTACCTCCTGGGAGTGTTGTGCAGATAACGTTGATAAAGGGAGAAGCTCCGTGTATACCTTCCTGAGCTTCTTGGAGGAAAGGCAGAATAAAAATGTACCAGATATCTAGAGTGAAATTGGCATGAGTGCTGTGATTCAGAAGGAGGGTGTGCAGGAAAGGGGGATTGAACCCTTCAAGACCTGCAGTTGGCCTTATTCAGAATATCCTATTTATGACCTGTTTACAGGTCATGCTGAGAGTTAGGGATGCCAGCCTCCAGGTGGGGCTGGGGAATCCTCCGGAATTACAGCTCATCTCCAAATTAACAGTGATCAGTTCCCCCGGAGAAAATGGATGCTTTAGAAGGTGGGCTTTGTGGCATCATACCTCACTGAGGTCCCCACCTGGATTTGGCAACCCTACCCCCATCTGCACCAGTGGCCAGGGGGGATCTGGGTACCCCAATGTGCATCGTGAAGCTATCCTAGGAATTAATTTCTCCGCAAAAGGGCCAAGAGTTTTCAGGGCTTCCGGTTCCGTGCCTAATCTCTTTTCCCCATCCTCACCGGCTATGACGTGAAGCGACAAGAGACAAGATCCGGCGGCTGCAAGTTATCTCCTACTGTATCAAAGTCGTCCATGAAAGTCAAGCTTTCCGATTTCCTTGAAAAGGGGGATTTCCTTCCCTCCTTGATGTCTAACCCTCTTCAAAGAATCCCCTTTGGCTATACCAGCCTGCGATGGTCCAAAAATCACACGACTGACTTAATACGGGAGGGAAGACGCCACCCCTTTGACTAAGGCTGCGCGCCGCAGCTGCAATCAGAAGTTCTGAGATGCGCAAACATACCGGAGGCAACTAGGCCTCTCTGCACCCTTTGCCTTCCCCAAGGAGCCACGGAGAACAATTACTCTCCCAGGGTTCTAAAGACTATACGGCATCTTAAAACATTTACCTAAGACGAACCGCCGACCCATTTCCATGTCGACTCGCACATCGAGTGACATTTTGAAGCCACCGCTTCTGACCAAGCGTGACATAACCCCGTGTAGGGTCGGCAACCTCCGGATGGCACCTGGAGATCTCCCACTTTTGTTGTTGTTTGTTGTTCAGTCACACAATCAAGTCCGACTCTCTGTGACCCCATGGACCAGATCACATCAGGCCCTTCTGTCTTCCGTTGTGCTCTGGAGTTCGTTCAATTTCATGTTTGTTGCCTCAATAACACTGTCTGACCATCTCATCCTTTGTCGTCCCCTTCTTCTTTGACCTTCCATCTTTCCCAGCATCAGGGCCTTCTCCAGTGAGTGTTCCCTTCTCAGTTGGTGGCCACAGTATTTGAGCTTCAGCTTCAGTCTCTGGCCTTTCAGGGAACAGTCAGGGTTGATTTCTTTTAGGATTGACTGATTCGATCTCCTTGCAGTCCAAGGGACTCTCAAGAATCTTCTCCAGTGCCGTAATTTGAAAACATCTATTCTTCGGCACTCGGCCTTTTTTATGGTCCAACTCTCGCAGCCATACATCACTACTGGGAACAGTGTTCCCTCTAAGCTGAGTTAGTGTGAGCTAGCTCACAATATTTTAGCCTCTGGCTCACACATTTTTGTCTAAGCTCAGGAATGACAGCTCCAGAGCAAACTAATTGATGCAGCAGCCAAATTGCTTGCTCACAACTTCAATGCCAGTAGCTCACAAAGTAGAATTTTTGCTCACAAGACTCCACAGCTTAGAGGGAGCATTGACTGGGAATGCCATTGCTTTGGCCATGCGGACTTTTGTTGGCATGTGTCCCAGTCCTAGAGCCCCGGGCTGGGCAATGCCCCCCCTGCTGTGCCAGGAATGGAGCACTCACCGGAGTCCCAAAGCAGACCCTCGGAAGGAGCGGGCCAGCTCCGCTCAACCGCAGAGACCCCAGCCTCACCTCCAGCAGCGAGAGACGTTGCTGGGGCCGTGGGCAGCCCGGGGAAAGAGGGGAGGCCGGGGAGAGCTAGACCTCATGGCCGTGGCCACTGGAAAGTGGCGGAGAGGGGCGCCGGGATGATCACCCTGCCCTTGAAGGTCTGCGGAAATACGCCCCAGACACGAGGAGAGTGTCCAGGCTTATCAAGGGGGGTGGGGCCTGAGGGAGGAGGAAGAGCATGCCAAGGAGTGATACGCCGGGAGCGAGAGAGAAGTGACTGAGGGTGAGGCAGATTCCCGGGCACGAGGCAGTGAGGCAAGAGGGGTGACGTTAACCCTGTCCCCTGTCAAACTGAGGCCTCACCGTCTCCTCAATCCTTGGAGGTCCCCCACTCCCAGTATCACACCCTCCCCCCGGCATCCGAAGCCATGGCCACAGGTGGGGAAGCGCTTGGTGACAAGCAGGAACCTGACAGCAGGGTGATGTCTCTACTTTTTATTATGCTGGATCCCCCACGTCTGCAATTGATCCCCACATGATCAAGATCAGTTCCCCAGTAGAAAATGGCTGCTTTGGAGGGCAGGCTCTCTGGGTCCTTCCCCTTCCTAAACCCCTCCCTCCCCAAGCTCCACCCCCAAATTCTCTGGGTATTTCCCAACCCAGACCTGGCAACCCTAAACCCCAAGTAATCAATCCTCTGTGCAGAAAGAATGGATAAAAATTACTCTGACCGAAGCTTGCGGTTTTCACACTGGCTTTTGGTCCGTTTTGATGCTGTAAGGGTTTTAATAATCTAGGGACAAGGAAAGGGAACAAACTTAACCCTGAAAGCGAGGATCAAGAACCTAAAGAGGTAAGTATTTATTAGTAAAGAATTTAGAAAAAAACATATAAAGGCCCAATCACACTTCATATAAAAATACCAAAGTCATGCTACACAAGGGCCAATGGACTTGACCTGATGCGTTTCGGCCTGTTTAGGTGTTCTTCGGAGCTCAAACACAATGAGGAACAAATTGTCTTATACCATAATACAACACAATTATACAGCATGGATACAGAACGGACCAGAAAGGAGTTGCTGTAAAAAAAAAAAAATAGAAAACGTGAAATTAAATAGATATAATAAAACAAATTAAAAAACAATGCCTATATTCGACTTAAAAAAAAACCATAATCATACCAACCAATCTTCTCGGCAATCATTTTAAACCAGTTTGAAGCTCACATGATTTGAAAATGCTTAAAAAAAAAAAAAGTTGTATAATTAGTGCATTAAAGAAAACCACCCAACCCAGGGACATGTTTGTATCCATACAAGGGAGTGGCACTCAAATGCAAGCAAAAGGGAGTCATTTTTCATTATCTTCTGGGATTAGGGTTGCCAGCTCTGGGTTGGGAAATACCTGGAGATTTTGGGGGCAGAGCCTGGGGAAGGTGGGGCTTGGGAAGGAGGACCTCGACATGGTGTAATGCCATAGAGTCTACTCTCCAGAGCAGCCATTTCCTCCAGGGGAACTGCTCTTGGTTGTCTGGAGATCAATTGTAGAAGAAGAAAGAGAAGGAGGAGGAGGAGAGGAGAAATTGGATTTATACCCCGCCCTTCACTACCCGAAGGGGTCTCAGAGTGGCTTACTATCTCCTTTCCCTTCCCCTCCCCACAACAGACAGCCTGTGTGGTAGGCGGGGCTGAGAGAGCTCTTTCAAGAACTGCTCATGAGAGAACAGCTCTGAGAGAACTTGTGACTGACCCAAGGTCACAGCAGCAGCCACATGTGGAGGAGTGTGGGATCAAACCCGGTTCTCCCAGATTAGAGTCTGCGCTCCTAACCACTATACCAAACTGGCTGTCCCTGGAGAACCACTGCCCATCTTAGCAGATAATACTGGCCTCGATAGACCAAAGGTCTTGTTGTATAAATTGGCTTAATGCATGCCCCAGTAGGGTTGCCATCCTCCTGCCAAAGTATAACAATGGAGAGTATCACAGAAAGAAGTAGAAACAAGGATAAGAAACAATAACTAAGCAATGTAAACAACAACTATGTTAACATCACCTTACCCCAGTGAAATCAGCCATAGGTTCAATAGAAAGACTCTTAGTAAGGTGCAACTCTCAGTTAAATCACAGTGCATTAAAGGTACACTGAAAAATAAAGTTCACCGATATTTAAAGTGCTCTGGGCCTCCAATTAGCCCATTCTGAATATGTAAGCTTCCAATAGAGACTTTTCCAAATATTCCAACTTCAAATGAAGAGATGTGATAACTAGCAAATGGTTGACTTTGCAGGAGGAAGATGTGTGATTTCAGGGACACTCCCATTCTGGCTAACAAATCTGGCCAGCCTCCAAGTTCGTTTCCAACTCTGCTTTGTCAAAGATCAAACAGAATGTCTTCCTATGCATCCATTCCTTGCCATGTCACACAAAATTTCATTTACAGCTGCTTACAGGCTCAAGGGCAACTTCTCCAATCTCACAAATCTTTGTATGGAATATTTGGTGGATGCATAGGAAGACATGAACCATTGACGTGCTGTTTCTGGTTGTGCATTGTTTTTTTCCAGGCTGTAATTTTATTAATTTTATATATAATGTGGGTGGAGGGATTTCAGCGCCATTCTGGTGGTGGTGGAGAAGTAGTTCATAAACTCAACAACAGTAAAATTCTAAATAGTTCTATTCCCTAGATTAGCGTCAGGAGACCAGAGTTACCCTGCATCAAAACCATCAAAGTTGGGTCAATGAACGGTGACTAGGGTTACGAATAGGGATGAGCACAAACTGCATTCTTGTGGTTCAGTTTGTGGTTTGTACCTGAACCATGAACTGAACCATGAACCAATATGTTGGTTTTCAAACCCAAACTGGTTTGTGAGCCATTTAAAATTTAAAACCCTGCTTTTTGCTCCCTGCAGCTTTTCATGGGGAGCAGGGAGCAGGGGGCCATTTAAACCAAACAGCTGCCAGCCATTTCACCTGCTGTTTTTTGCTCACTGCCAAAAACCTCTGCTTTCTGCTCTTCATGAACCACCACAAACTGCCATGAACCGAAAATTCGTGGCAGTTCTTCAGTTTGCGAACATTGCTTTGTGAACCGCGAACCAGCCAAATTTCATGACAAACTTTAGCTCATCTGCCAGTTCATGGCCATCCCCAGTTACCAACCTTCAGGTGTGGTCTGGAGATCTGGAATTACAGTTGATCTCCAGACTAAGGGAGAAAATGCCTGCTTCGGAAGGGGAACTCTATGGCATGATACCCTGCTGAGTTCCCTTTCTCTTCCCAAACTCCACCCTCCCCAGGCTCCATAAGAACATAAGAGAAGCCAATGTTGAATCAGGCCAATGGCCCACCCAGTCCAACACTCTGTGTCACACAGTGGCCAAAAAGACCAGGTGCCATCAGGAAGTCCAGCAGTGGGGCCAGGACACTAGAAGCCCTCCCACTGCTGCCCCCTGCAAGCACCAAGAATAGAGTGCATCACCTGCTCCAGACTGAGAGTTCCTATCTATACCTTGTGGCTAATAGCCACTGATGGACTTCTGCTCCATATGTTTATCTAATTCCCTCTTGAAGCCATCCATGCTTGTAGCTGCCACCACCTCCACCCCCTCCCAACCCAGAATTGTCAACCTTATTGGTAACCACAAATATTTGTGGTGCCACTGCTGTGCTGATGCAACATATGGTTTGAAGGCCATTTTCTTGAGAAGTTTAACATGCACTCTTGCTCAACCCTTCTGTTTCCTTTCTGATTCTAGGCAAATCTGTAAAGAATTCCAGGACTTGCTAAGCCAAGACAGATCACCTCTGGGATCTTCGAGACCCACTCCAATATTAGACCTCGACATCCAGAGACATTTAACACATTTCAGGTATGACTTTCCAAGACCCCTTGTGGAGTAACAGGGATGTGGGAATTTGAGATTTTGGAATGTTGGTGAAAATAGTCCCCTTGTGGAGTAACAGGAATGTGGGAATTTGAGATTTTGGAGATGTTGGCGAAAATAGTGCAAGCCATTTCCATGCCGAAACTGAAACGAAGCATTACATGAAAATACAATCAAGGTGCTATTATCGTTCATTTGTTGGCTTATAACAGGGTTAGCTTTTTTGTCCTGGGAGCTTGGGGGGGGGGAGCACCACCTACCTGTGGTGATAGTTTCAGGAGGGCAGCCATTTTGATCTGCAAGAGAAGTACAAGAGTCAAGTTCAGTAGCAGCTTAGAAACCACCAGAAATCTTATTGGCCTTTAAGTTGTTACTGGGCTCGAATCTGGCTCTTCTTCCTGTGATGATGTTGATGTTCTGGCAAACAAAATGGTGCAGGGAAGAGGGTAGTACTTGGCCTGACATGTCAGGGCGGGCCAAGTCACAGCAATGCTGGGCTGGAATTAGCTGGGGGCTTGGCAGGGCTGGTGTTCAATGAAGGTTGTAAGCCATGACTGTTGCCTTCTCTGACATCACTGGCTCCAGCAGCAGTTGCCAGTGCTTTGCTTAGCAAACATCGGACCCTGGGCACCAAGCAAAATATCTGGGTCAGCATACATGCTGGGGAGGTTACTTCCATGGGGCTTCCATGGAAAGTTCCATCAAGTCACTCTCTATGGGAACCCTGAGGGGTTTTCAAGGCAAGAGGTGAACAGAGGTGGTTTGCCATTGCCTGCCTCTGCATGGCAGCCCTAGACCTCCTTGGTGGTCTCCCATCCCAAGTCCTAACCAGAGCCGATTCTGCTTAGCTTCCAAGATCTGATGAGATTGGGCTAGCCTGGGCCACCCATGTCAGGGCAGACCTGACCTGAGATTGGGCTAGCCTGCTTCTGCATGGCAACCCTAGACTTTCTTGGTGGTCTCCCATCCAAGTCCTAACCAGGGCTGATCCTGCTTAGCTTCCAAGATCCAATGAGATGGGGATAGCCTGGGCCACCCAGGTCAGGACAGACCTGCAGAGGTGGTCTGTCATTGCCCACCTCCATGGCAACCCTAGACTTCCTTAGTGGTCTCCCATCCAACTCCTAACCAAGGCTGACCTTCCTTACCTTTTAGGATCTGATGAGACTGGGCTAGCCTGGGCTATCTGGTGCTTGTGGCTTTAAGTGTATGTCTCTCTGCTGTGGATGTCCAGTAGATCTGATGAAGTGAGCTTTCACTCACAAATGCTGCTGATGCTGGAATTAATGCTGTTGGTCTTTAAGGAGTCACGGGACTGGTGGTTAATTATACTTACAACTGACCAGGAAAAAAGCAGGGGGCAGATCAGTGTTCCCTCTAAGCTGAGTTAGTGTGAGCTAGCTCACGATTTTTTAGCCTCCAACTCATAGATTTTTGTCTTAGTTTAGGAAGGATGGCTCCAGAGCAAATTAATCTATGCAGTAGCCAAATTGCTCACTCACAACTTTAATGCCAGGACCTCACAAAGTAGAATTTTCACTCACAAGACTCCACAGCTTAGAGGGAGTGTTGGCCCAGATGTTCTTTCCCTCTGGAACTGTTTGATAACCCAGAGAGGGGCAGGTACAAGCTACAAAATGTGATCTTTTAACAAGGGATTTGCAGTGAAGACAAAACAGCTGAAGGCGATATTCCATTCTTACTAATTTTTGATGCTATTGGCTACAGTGTGTGGAATATAAACTCATAAGTAGGCCCCATGAACAGTATATGCCTCCAAACTGCTTCCAACTTAACGGCAACCCTATGAATTAATGACCTCCAGGGCTATTTTTGGGCAGGAACGCACAGGAACGGAGTTCCAGCTGGCTCCTGAGTTGTCCATGCCCAGCAGGAACTCATTAGCATAACAGGCCACACCCAACAGCAGAACCTCATTAGGACTGGCTACATTGGGGAGGGGGGGTGGCCTAGCATGCGAAGGAGTCCCTGCTACAAAAAGAGCCCTGGGGTTTTGACAACAAACAAGATAAACAGAATAAGAAGCAAAAGGTGGGTGTGGCTGGATGACCCCACTTCTGGTAACAGGGAGGTGTGGCCTAATATGATAATGAGCGGTGATGTCACAGGTGTAGCCTATTATGCTAATGAGTTTCTGCTGTTGGGTGTGGCCTATTATGCTAATGAGTTCCTGCTTGGCTTTTCCTACAAACAAAGCCCTGATGACCTCCAAAACGCCCCCTCGTTTGCAGCCTTGCTCAGGTCTTGCAGACTGAGGGCTGTGGGCTTCCTTGGTCATGTCCATCCATCTCCTGTTGGGTCTCCCTCTTTTCCTGCTGCCTCCAGCTTTTCCTAGCTTTGTTGTCTTTTCCAGTGAGTCACGTCTTCTCATAATGTGGTGGAAGCATTGATAGCCTCCGCTCAGTACATGGATTATAGCAAAGAACATACGCATGCTTTGCATGCCGAAGGTCTCAGGTTCAATCACTGGCATCTCCAGTCCAAGAATGTTCAAGTAGTAGGTGATGCGAAAGACCTCTGCCTGAGATCCTGGACAGCTGCTGCTAGTCTGAGACGACAATACTGATCTCGAGGGTCTGATTCTGTATAACACAACTTCATATGGAGACAGATTGAGACAGGTAGCCATGTTCGTCTGTCTGTAGCAGTAGAAAAGAGAGAGAGTCCAGGAGCACCTTAAAGACTAACAAAATATGTGGCAGGGGAGGCGCTTTCATGAGTCAATGATCAATTCTTCAGATACAGTTAGAATGGGGGTCCATCTGTCCTATTTACTAAAAAGTGGGGTGATTTCAGATGCCGAATGACATTAACAGGCAAATGACAATAGCAGGTGAATGAAGACAGCAGGCATGATTGTCAAATTGCAATTGATAATGAAGCTCAAGAAAAGGCATCCACCTGGACTGAATCAAGACCTAGGTTTCCTATCTCAGTATTACCAATGCTGATTTCTCCACTCCTACTGCCCCTCTGCATATCTCACCTAAATCCAATCACACCTGCTATTGTCATCTGCCTGCTAATGTCATTCGGCATCTGGAATCACTCCACTTGCCAATAAAGAGGACAGATCCCATTCTAGCTGTACCTGAAGAAGCAAGCAGTGACTCACAAAAGTTCCTACCCTGCCACATATTTTGTTAGTCTTTAAGGTGCTATTAGACACTTGCCCTTTTCTACAACTTCATGTGTATGTGTGTATGTATACACACACACACAGTGTTTTTTAAGATAATGTTGGGAGGAGACCACAGGTAGACACCGTGGAAGTCCTATGCAGCTGCCCGTGGGTTTTTCAATGCTTTTACAAATGAGCAGGGCATCGGAGAACGTGTCCCTCTTTGCGAGTCATCCATCAGCCATCGCTCGTTGTAAATATTTGATAGCAACTTCTGTCGTTGGAAATATCCAGACTCGGCCAATATTGGAAACCGGGGGTAGACAGATGGTGGCATCCTGTTCTTATCCCTCCCCTTCTCCCACAGCGAATGCCAATGTTTCCTTTGCTCTGAGCTCTATCAGCCTGGGGGTGGAGGGCTGGGTTGAGGGGGGACCAAAGACCTTGTTGTCGCTGCCAAAGTAGAGTCCAAGTCTTGGGGCCGATTTGGCTGGTTTCACTTCCACGGATGTTTATCATTAAAACATGATGGCACCTTCCCTTCCATGAAGCTTCCAGACGTGGCTGCATATGCTTAACATCACATGGACTAAAAAAACCCTTGGCATTAGATGCTTTACCCACAGCCATTGAAAGAGCTCACCAACACCCTCATGCGATATGGAAGGAAGATGTTATTCTTTCCCACAATGCTCTCAAGAATGCTTTTTATTCATAGGTTAAGTGATCAGTTCCAATTGATTGTGAATCCAGCAGTCAACACCTGATGCTGCCAAAGAACCCATGAAGCGTTTAGTGAGAGCAGTTCTATGTTTCAGACCATAGGAACATCTACATTACTCTGGTGTAGCACTATCATTAGCTGCCACAAACATCTATCTATCTAATAGCCAAGTTGCCCCCTCCATGTGGATATCTAAATCTGCACATCGGGGTCACTGGGTGGACAGAGAGATTTTCCTGCACACTTGGAGCAGTCCCCAGGTTTGCAGAAAAATCTAAAAAGTTGAAAAAATATACGGGGGATATTTAAATCTCCCCAAAAGTAAAAGTGTTCCCTGCACATGCGCAAAGAATGCTCTGGCTGTTGGGAGCCACTCGGGCCTCGCCGCTGGTGCCCGGGGGAGCGGGAGAAGGCTCGGCAGGCCTGAGTGGCTCACTGCCAGTGGGGGTGGGGTGGGGGAGAAGGATTGGTGGGCCCAGGCCTCGCCATCAGTGTGGGGGGGCAGGGGGAGAAGGCTCACCTGTGGCTGCTTCCTCCTCCTCCTCCACACGGAGCTCCTTCTCCCACCCACCCCATGAGTATCGCGTGTCTCCGCTTCTTGTATAAAGTGTATTTAACAAATATAAAGTTGGTGAAGTCACAATAACAAGATTTAGTGCATATTATAACTCTAGTAAGGCATAAGAGGTGACGTTTCCTCCTTAGAAGATAAGACGTAAAATCCATGTAATCAGTGGAACCTGATAGGAGGAGTCCACATAGTCATAACATTTCCCAAACAGCCGCTGCAAAGACGCCCGTTCTAGATACTTAAAAGACGCATTTCCTTCAACTTCTTCAGTTTGCCGGCTTTGTAGGCACCAGCTGATTTCAACAATTTCAACAGACCGCAAGGTTCATAGTGTAAAGAGTGAATCATAAGTTGTATATCTGGGACCTCTGGGATGCTAGTTTCCTCCCTGTTTTTTGGACAAACATATAAAGAGCAGAGAACATACATATGTTATTAAGCACCCACGTACAGCCTTCCAAGAGTGCAGATTGGGCCAGGGGAACCAGACATAATGCGGGTCCTTCCTACAAACATAGTAATAGTCACAGTTGGCCTCGCTTTGAAAGTTTTTAGCTCATCCTCTTATCCCTGTGTCCCAAGAGGCTTCACCCTTTCATCCAATTACAAACTCAGGACTAAACAAATTTAAAAGGGCTTTGCCTATTTAAACCATTTAGCAGCAGAGTTCTCCAAGATTTACCTGTTAAGGGCTGTTTTTATCAGACTTTAAATCTGGTAACACAAATAAGTAAGGTGTGAGTTCGGTTCTTTGGTCTATAACTGGCAACCCAGACCAAAAACCTGTAGAGACTTTGGTGTAGTGGTTAAGTGAGTGGACTCTAATCTGGGAGAACTGGGTTTGATTCCCCACTCCTCCACTTGCAGCTGCTGGATGACCTTGGGCAAGCCATAGTTCTGGCACAGCTGTTCTTGAAAAAAAGCAGTTTCTGTCAGAGCTCTCTCAGCCCCACCTACCTCACAAGGTGTCTCTTGTGGGGAGAGGAAGAGAAAGGAGACTCCGAGTAAAGGGTGGGGTATAAATCCACTCTCCTCCTCCTCCTCCTCTTCTTCTTTTTCTATTATGCAAGACTTTAAGAAGTATAGGCATGAAAAATTTAAGCCTACAATTAACATAAAAATAAGTACTAAAATTATCAAAGTTCCTAACATGGCTTAATCATATTATCGTGAGTAATAATTTGAAAAGCAAACCAGGGTTCAGGTTTTGCCTCACTTCTTTTAGGGATTATCAGCCAAGTGACACACATCCAGATACCTCACCTAATCTTCTTCCAAGACTTTCATCCAAAGAAATCTGATTTGCTTATCATGGTACTATGTGCTACCGTCTTATCTATATACTATTTCCCAAGTGTGGCCTCCATCTGTGGATATCTAAATTCGCAGATTGGGGCCACACTTGCACTAAGCAGATTTTTCTGCAAACCTGGATGATGCCCCAAGTCAGCAGGAAAATCTGAAATCTTTTTTTAAAAAATACAGTTGGGTTTTAAATTCCCCCCCAAGTAAAATAGCATTCTCTGAGCAAACGCAGAAAACACTCTTTCCTTTCTACCTTCAGCATGGTGGAGCCCAGGAGCCATGCCAGGCCCAGTGCAAAGCTGGGAGGGTGGGGATGGGATCTCCCTCACCAGTCTTGCACATCCACACTTATTTTCCTCTAAATCTCTTCTATCATAAGCATGTGATTTTTCCATGAGTGGTATCCCATAGAAATGAATGCTGTTATGCCCATTTACCCCAGCTACAGATCTGCTTTCTTGACGCTTCAGACCTAACCTGCCAACCAGAAAAAAACAACCCCTGAATCTTGTATCTAGCCTGCATTCCCCCCACCCCCTGTGATAAATAATTTTAGCGGCCAACTCCTGAACTGCGGGATAATGGAAAATTTGTGTACAGTAAAAAAAAAAAAAGTCAATATTTCTCTCTCTCTCTCTCTCTCTCTCTATCTTTCCACTTTTGCAGTTTGATCACTCACGGCTTTGGAACCCCGGCGATATGTGCTGCTCTCAGCACTTTCCAAACTGTCCTCAGCGAAATGCTGAACTACTTGGAAAAACACACGGCGCACAAAAATGGCGGCACGGCGGAATCCGGCCAAGGACACGCCAACTCAGAGAAAGCCCCCCTGCGGAAAACTTCAGAGGCTGCCGTGAAAGAAGGCAAAACAGAAAAGACAGACTAACCACTTCAAACAGAATCTATGGCCAGAGACCCTCCCTGAAGATATATTTTTTAAAGAAACATATAGCTCTCTATCTATATACATATATATCTATGTATCTCTCTATATATATCTCATTGAGGGTAACTTATCTCCAGCAGACCAAACTGAATGGGGGGGGGGATACGGGCTTTCAAAATAGCAAAACTAACCCTTGCCTGACCCTGAGAATGGCAATGTACAGTAAACGCGCGATGGAAGTCGTCCCTTTTTAAAAACATTGCTCTAAACTACTTTGTGTGTGCGCGCGCATGTGCGAGAGAGAGAGAGTGAGTGAGTGTGTGTACATGCATTTGACCATTCCTATTGGGACACTGACCCTTTTTTCCCCTTAGCACTTCTGGACTTGGAAGAAGCTACAGAATCCTACCAGTTACAGGCAAGGCCTGAAATACCCCCACCCCCGACTGGGCGGTAAAACGAGGGACTCTGGAAATATGGTGACCGGGGCTACGCTGCCCCTGGATGAACTTGCAGTCATATCACCTGCTGGATGGACAAAAGAGACAAGAGTGCTTCTTTTTGTTGCCCTTTATAGACAATATAGAAGATTGCCTGGGATGGAAGTGAAACAACTTGTTGATCTGGGGAATAACAAACTCTGCATTATTGGCGGGGGGATTTATGGTAAATCCACATAGAAGTTATGCCATAGCCTGTCAAGGATCAGTCCTTCTGCTTTGAGCAGCAGCTTTGGAGACCACCCTGGAGGAACGAGCCCTAACGGGTGAGGCCTTTGTACCTCTACCCTGAGCTTCTGACTCTCTTTCCCTTCGTCTTAAGATCTAAAGTCCATCTCTGCAGCCAACCACATTTAGCTGCATGCTCTGAAGGAACGATGGAAGTGGCCAAAGAGGTCTTTTGTGTTGCCTTGGTTTCATGATGTTTCCTCTTCCCTTCACTTTGAAGAGCTTGTTTAGTAATGCAACTATGACTCCAGGTGTCCCCTGAACATATTAGATAGCTACAAGCTGTCAAATTACCACATTCAGGTTCAGAATGGCAGCGGCAACTTGTAGGTCTGTTCAGACAACCAAAACATGCAACGCAAATGCTATGGGGGGAGGGGGTTATGGCAAAATTTCATATCTCTGAGCAACACACGTTCATTCGATTGTGTGCATAGTTCCCTAAATGGGTATAAACTGTACATACATAGACCTGTGCATAGGTTCTGGTGGATATATGTCATACTGGGAGAATGGTTTGCCACCATGAGTCAACTGTCCTCCCCATCACCTTTATATTCATCGTACACATTTCCATCATCTGAACAGGCATGTCAAGAACACCCAAAGAGGTACAGGCTCTAATGAAACATTTTGTGGTAAACAAAGTACAGATTTCATGCTTATGACCTTTCAGACCTTAGATACGACCAGTTTCATTCTTGCTGTTCTCTTCTGAGCTTGGTCCCTACGAGGGATGGGAGAATTGCCACTATCTGGATTTGTAATCAGTTTGGACCTCCAGATTATTTTACCAGGCATCTGCTGGAATTCAAGATTGCTGTCCCAAAGTCAAAATTTTCAGATAGGCCCTGGTGTACTCAGATGACATCATCATGTATATCAGGGATAGAAGCTTCCAAACATTCGTTCATTGGCTCATCCATCCATCCATCCATCCATCCATCCATCCATCCATCCATCCATCCATCCATTCTCTCTTTTTGTGGCTGTCCTGGACATTTCCTTTCTATAGCAATTAGAACACTGCCTCACCATTACAGTGGAACTGCTAGATTCGAGTCCAGTAGCACCGTAGAGTCCAAAGATTTGGGGGCTATAAGCTTTCAAGAGTCAAAGCACCCTTCATCAGATAAAGGGAGCTTTGACTTTCAAGAGCTTATCCCATGACAATCTTGTTGGTCTCTAAGGTTCTCCTGGACTTGAATCTACCTGTTCTACTGCAGACCAACATGACTATCCTCTGAAACTATCACCATGACAGTGGTCAACACCAATAGCCTGGTCTTAAGACAGAGCACATTTTCAAGCACCACTTCTTACCCCAGTCTCTCACAAAACTTTCGAAATCTAGACAGCTCATCATGAGACATGACCCGGATTGCAATGTCTGTAAGGTTCACCTGTTCTTTTTCAACCTGCTCTTGTAATTGTGCCTTGAAGATGTGATGCAGGAATTAACAGGTGACATTCAGGCTAAAGAATCAGTCTGCTCATCAGCACACAGGAACAAGGGCCGACTGAAAAGGTAGCAACCCAAAGTCCATGAAAGCGCACCCTGAGAATACACCAGTCTTCCAGTTTCAAAAGTGGGTTTGATTTCACTTTGTAAAAGTCAGCCGCCGGGTTATTATTGGATCTTGGCGTAGCAGTGGCACAATATTCACAGAGGCTCATGGCCGTTTGTTCGACGTGGTCTGAGATGTGTGAGGCCCTTACCCTGATTAAGCATGTACAGATGTCTGTGTCACAATGCAGTCCTAAGCAGAATTATGCCCTCCTAAGTTCATCAGCTTCGATGGACTGTACAAGGGTGCAATTCTCCTTAGAACGGCCCTTGTAAATATTTATATGCAGATGCAGAGATCCCCAAAAAAAGATATTCAATGGGTGCAATAGAACTCTCCAAGGTTAGCATTTGGTGCTTGGTGTCCATTGCTCATCTCATGTCAATGTAACTTTATTGAAACAAAAGTTAATGACTGTATGAATCTTGTGGTTGCCTTCCAAACCATTTGGACAGATTATCATACTACCGTACCTCAGATTTTAGAATGATTGTTTGGTGGATATGGTGGTCATACTCTCCGTGGAACAAGAGAAGTAGAATCTGGCCTTCAAAGATGTTCTCATGAACAGAGACAGTGTCATTGGCAGAACTGGTTATTGGATTCTATGGCCATCGTTCCAGTGTTCGTCATTAATGATCAGGTGTATCAGCAACCTTTGTACCTTAATGAGAGAGATGTACACCTTTTGGGGTGAAAAAATGAATGAATGTTTGAGATCTGTTCTATTTGGAATTCATGGGCTTTGTAATGAAGAGTGGCCCCATGTTCCCTAGGCAATTATATCTTCCTCTTGTAATACTCAAAGGCAATCCCATGCACAGTTACTCCTGTCTACGCTCATTGATTCCAGTGGGTTTTGACCAGAGTAACTCTGTGGAGGATTGTACTGTTAATTTTTCAGTTCCTTCTGCCCACGATTTCATTGGAGCCCTACAGTTGTTGGTACTACCCCCCATGTAGTCCTGAGTGTGGGTTTTCCACCCTTGAAAAAGACCTTAGAACCATCATTTGCTCCAGAAACAAAGAATCAGAGCTGCTAACGAATCCAGACAAATTTGTTCAAGATCTTAGCCTTCAGAGATAGAACATGGCTGCTCCAATGGAAAGGGCAAGAGGAATTTGCATGATGAAAATTCAGGCCAACACAAATTCTACAGGAACGATCTTTTGTTTTCTTGCTTCTCTTAGTAAGCTCTGGGTGAACAGATGATCATCTCTTTTTCTCCAACCAGAAAGCGTTTATACTTAAATTTGAACCTTGTTTTTAAGAGCACTTCTAGAAATGTAGTATATGTTTGGAACCTGGTGTATCATACAAGGACACACAACCCTGTGGAATATATGTTTGGTGGCAAAAACACGTTTGCTACCCCCTATTGGGTGAAATGACCCTCATGGTCAAGTCCAATGTCCGGATGCCATGAACAGTCTTTTTAAATCTCTTTGTAAATACCACTCCCTACTCATCTTTTCCTTTGGAACTTCCTCACAGGCATGGTTGCTTTTTTATAAACACTAACATGGTGGCAGTTTTTCTATCCAAACACACCCATTTCCCCCCCCCCCATGTAGTCCTGAGTGTGGGTTCCTCCCCTTGAAAAAGACTTTAGAACCATCATTTGCTCCAGAAATGAAGACTCAGAGCTGCTGATGAATCCAGGTGGATTTGGTCATGATTTTCACCTCCAGAAACAGAACACGGCTGCTCCAATGGAAAGGGCAAGAGGAACTGGCATGATGAAAATTCGGGCCCACACAAATTCTACTGGAAGTGTTCGTTTCCAACCATTCTTTCTTTCCTGGCTGTGCTGTGGGGTCAACAGAAGCACACTGGTTGTGAGACCGGGAAGAGGAGGGTGTTTCCCCTATGTCAGATAAAGGTCAAATCTCAGTTTCTCTGACTGATATTAATTTTTATATATACATATAAATAAATAGCTTTCCTTTTGTATAATGGATTCTGTTCTGTACAGCAGCTGTCGTAATTGTACTTAAATGTGAGTAAGCACTTGATCACAAGCGAGGCGAACCTTGTTTCTTCTCCCCCTCCCCCATTTCAATACGCCGATTTCTAATTTGGTGGTGAAAAAGCATTCCCCCCCCTTTCTATTTCTGTTTCTTATATGACTTGTCCGTTTGACATGAGTCTATAAAGATGACGAACACATTGAAACGAACATTTCACGGCAATAAAATCTATGTTGATTTATGCTCTCGGGCACCCGTCTTTTGTCTTGGAAGTTTCTGAACAGCAGCCTTCTAAGATGGGAAGAAATCCTGTTCCTTTAACGCAGGGCTCCCCAAATTTTCTGAGCCTGTGGGCATCTTTGGAACTCTGATGCAGTCTGGTGGGTCCAGGCACAAAATGGCTGCCACAGGAGGTGGAGCCAGCCACAAAATGTCTGCTGCAGCTTACTTTCAGTCACACCATGAAGATCCTTGCGCTGTGGTAGCAGCTGCTGTCACAGGAACATTAAAAAAAAAACCTGCACTGCCAATCAAATCTCTAATGGCTAATCAGAAGCCTTGCTGGGCCAAAGCCCTGCCTGGCCCCACCCACTTTCTAAGAATACTTGGCAGGTGCCAGGAAAATTATCAGCAGATGCCATGGCACCCATGGGCACCACATTAAGGATATGTGCTTTAATAGCTGCAGGTGAAAATCCAATAGTATCAGCTTTCTCCACCATTGCGTTCTTGTATAATCCTGATTATTATTATTATTATTTTGCTTTTCACACAATGTGGTAAGACAAATCAGAAGAGCAGGAGCAGCCCGATGCTATGCACATTTATGTAGAAATCCTACTGCTTTCATTAAGGCTTGCAGAGGTAAATGTGTTTAGAACTGCAGGGAAAGGTACACTATGGCTGCGACCACACTAGAGGCTTGGCACGGTCTGGCTGCACCTCTATTTGCTGCAGTTTCAATAGTCGCAGGAAGTTTTGATCAGACATCCCATCCTGAAGCAGATTCACTGCACACTCACCCCATGGTCCATTGTTCGGATTGTTGCAGCATTTTTTTTTTTTGTCTTTCACCCATGCGCATAAGCATGTTTCCAAAGCTCTGGCTCCTTTTTGACAGATCCACCATCTCTCTGCCAAGTACTCTGGCCCCTCTCAGCCTCCTTCCCTTCACCTCTCTTCTGTGGAATACATGAGGGGAGGGGTAAAATGCAGATTTACATGAGAGTAGTCCCATTGATGCCAGTGCATTTACCATTGGGTCGATCATGGGATACTTCCAGAATCTGATGCAGAAATAGGAGAGAGGGGTTGGGGGCAGTGTTCCCTCTAAGCTGAGTTAGTGTGAATTAGCACATAGTTTTTTAACCTCCAGCTCACACATGTTTGTCTTAGCTCAGGAAGGATGGCTCCAGAGCTCACTAATTTATGATGTAGCCAAATTGCTCCCTCACAACATTAATGCCAGTAGCTCACAAAGTAGAATCTTTGCTCACAAGACTTCACAGCTTAGAGGGAACATTGGTTGGGGGTGGGGATTGGTGTCTTGAAAACAACCCCCCCAGGGACTCCTGATCCAGAATGACTACTTGGCTGACGTGATTGACAACTCCAGGGACAAGTATGCACTTATGCACACATTGCTACCTGTTGTTTTTTTTAAAAGAGGACTCGGAAATGGAAGGGAAGGTTCAAACTTCCCAAATGGCTTGACTTCACAAGAGGGGAGTTCAGACACCCAGAAACGTGGAGTAGAAGTGCTGGCATCCGTAAATACCGGACTTTCTCCAGTGCCTGGTTACTCCACTTCCAAAGCAAGGCAAAGCGGCGTGCCAACAATGGGGGCATGGCAGGCAGATGTTGTTGTCACGCTTTTTAAATCCACAAAGGTAACACAACTATATCAGCGCAAACTGCTCACGTGACCACAGCCTATCTCTCATCCTGGCTTAGACAGAGGCTTAGCTTTCCTTACCCACTACGTTTTCTGACTGCTCAGTGGGAACTCCTTTTTAAGAACTTTAATTGGCCCTTTTTAACATGTAACAAACATGCTATAAACCTCTACTGGTGTCAGTTATTATTATAATTTTTTTGCTTCAGACGGCTTCTTCTTTGATTAATTGCTGTTTATCCTACGTAATCACACTTTTTAACTCTACCATGTGATAGAGAGACAGGCGCCTCGGACCTCTCTCATAAGCCCTTACGTGTCACAACCAAACCTGTTTCAGACCTTCACACACAGTCACACCTGAAAGTTTTATGACGGCATTCACACCAAGCCTCTCTCTGCCCCCCAGCTCCCCTCTTCCTCCCCTCCCCTTGGGTAACTTTCCCTACAAAAATGCGGTAAAGTCATAGAGTTTCTGGCGATTCCTAGAGCTACGCTTGCCAATTCCTGTGCCAACTTCTGGTAAGTTTATGAGGCTGTATTTTCCTTCCTTTATTTTTCCTCCCACAGTCACTTGGAGTAGTGGCCTAGGGAAGACAGCCTCCAGGTGGGATGTGGAGATCCCCTGAATTACAGCTCATCTCCAGACTAGAGAGCCCCTGAATTACAGCTCATCTCCAGACTAGAGAGATCTGTTCCCCCTGGAGAAAATGGATGCTTTGGAAGGTGAACTCTATGCAGGGCTCTTTTTGTAGCAGGAACTCCTTTGCATATTAGGCCACACACCCCTAATGTAGCCAATCCTCCAAGAGTTTACAGAGCTCTTCTTATAGGGGCTACTGTAAGCTCTTGGAGGATTGGCTACATTAGGGGGTGTGTCGCCTAACATGCAAAGGAGTTCCTGCTACAAAAAGAGCCCTGACTCTATGACACTGTACCCCACCGAGGTCCTTGTCCTCCTCAGGCTCCACCTCTAAATCTCCAGGAGTTCCCCAACTCAGATCTATCAGCCCTACTCCCCGCCACCCCTAGCAGGTGATATGATCTGAGGTCAGAGGATCCTTCACTCCCACCAGGGCCTCAGCAGCTCTAGGTTGCTGGTGGTCCCCAGCCCAAGAGAGATCTGGATGTCCTCAACAAGGGCCAGGGCTTTTTCAGCCTTGGCCCCTGCCTGGTGGAACGTTCTGCTGGAAGATGTCCATACCCTGTGGGAGCTGTTACCTTTCCACAGGGCATGCGAGGCAGAGAAGTTCCGCCAGGCTTTTTGCTGGGGACAGCGATGAGACCTCTTCTGGCACTCACGCGTGGTTCCTCATTCCTCATAGCCCCTCCCCCCAGGGAGGCTGGGGAGTTAGGGTTTCCCCCCCGCCATCTTAACTGCTATTGTATACTAATTTTATTGTGGTTATTTATGGAACTGTTTTAACGTTGTTGGATGTGGATGTTGATATCATTGCAAGCCACCCTGAGCCCTGCTTGTGGGGAAGGGCAGCCTATGAAGAAGAAGAGGAGGAGGAGGAGGAAGAGGAGGAGGAGGAGGAGGAGGAGGAGGAGGAGGAGGAGGAGATTGGATTTATACCCTGCCCTTCACTACCCAAAGGAATCTCAGAGTGGTTTATAGACTTCTTTCCCTTCCCCTCCCCACAACAGACACCCTGTGAGGTAGGTGGGGGCTGAGAGAACTCTGACAGAGACTGCTCTTTTTTCAAGAACAGCTCTTATCAGAACTACGGCTTTCCCAAGGTCACATCAGCGGGTGCAAGTGGAGGAGTGGGGAATCAAACCCGGTTCTCCCAGATTAGAGTCCGCACACTTAACTACTACAACCAAACCAAAGCCCAAATAAATAAATAAATAAGAGCTATAACTAGAAAGACAGGTGAGTTTATACCCCTCCTGCCTACCCTCCTATGGGCCACCAAGGTGGCTAACTGTTGAGTATTCTAATTACGCAGAGTGTACAAACGCAGCACGACACACCTATATTAGCTTTAAAAGAAAAAAAAAACATACTAATGAGGAAAGGGTTATGGGCAGTGTCCCCTCTAAGATGAGTGAGTGTGAGCTAGCTCACAGTTTTTTAGCCTCCAGCTCAGACATTTTTGTCTCGCTCAAACTCTACTGGGCAATGCAGGAGCCGACTCTTGCGTCCCAGGACCGATCATCCAGGCCTCCACCCCTGAAGTTTGCTCATTTCAGTCCGTTACGATGACACTGTCTGACCATCTCATCCTTGCTATCACTTTGACCTTCAGTCTTTCCAGCATCAGGCTTCTAGAGTGCTCCTTCTATTGGTGGCCAGTAGAGCCAGCTTCAGATCTGGCCCAGAATGTAGCTACTAAATTTTTGCTCACAGGACTCCACAGCTTAGAGGGAACATTGGTTACTGGGAGATTAAAGAAGCAAAGGATAAACATCCTCTCTGGCCGCCCTAATCTACCTCGTGACTCTCAGGCCACTAAAACTCTTGTGAGAAAGATGGACTAGAGAAGTAGAACAAAAAGAGCGATAAAAACCGAAATCCTGCACTTTCTCACCAGCCCACCCTCATTCTATCGATTGCCCGACTGGAGAGTCCCAAGGCTGACTAATTATGCATTTTATCACCTTACTCTGGCAGGAAATATGTGCAGACTTGACCACTGGGTCCCTAAACTTAACTAGCTCAGAGATTAGCAGGTATAAACAAACAAGTCAATTCTTTCATGACTGCAGAGAGAGAGAACCTGCAGATCCCAACACTAACTAATCCAATATATCGTAATTGGCACGCAGCAAGCCAGTATTACAAATAAAAGGGCAGCAGGGATTGCTTTTCAGTTAGCCAGGTAAAGGTGCCCTTTTTTGACCGCAGCATGATACATTTGCATTTATTTATTTATTTACTTACTTATATCCCGCTTTTTCTCCCCAGTTGCAACTCAGAGCCATTTAAGACGGCATTCTTCCCTCTTCTGTTCTCTCGCAACAACAGCCCTCTGAGGTAGGCCGGGCTGGGAAATTGTGACAGGCCCAAGGTCACATGGCGAGCTTCCACGGTAGAAGCGGGGATTCGAACTCAGGTCTCGCAGGATCCTAGTCTGACGCTCTCTCTGCTGCACAGTGCTGGCTCTCCTCCGGCGACTAAGGCTCACCTGCTGATTTCTTCTAATGGATCTGAGTGAAAGGCCCTGGGGGTGGACAGGTCAGGCCAAACCAGAGGGACTGGCAGCCTCCTGCCTGTTACCTCTCAGGAAGCTTCTACCAGGTGAGAAGGGAGCGCTTGCCATTCCCACCTCTCCCCTTGGAAGGACATTAGGGTGGTCAGTCTCCGGATGGCACCCGGAGATCTCCCATTATTACAATTGGTCCCCTGGACAAAATGGCTGCTTCAGGTGGTGGACTCCATGGTATTGTACCCTGCTGAGGTCCCACCACGCCCCAAAACTCACCCTCCCCAGGCTCCAGTTTGAGAACCAGTTTGATGTAGTGGTTACAAGTGGCGGACTCTAATCTGGGAGAACCGGGTTTGATTCCCCACTCCTCCTCCACATGCAGCTGCTGGTGTGACCTTGGGTCCATCACAAGTTCTCTCAAGCTGTTCTCTCAAGGGCAGTTCTCTAAGCCCCACCCACCTCCCAGGGTGTCTATTGTGGAGAGAGAAAGGGAAAGGAGATTCTAAGCCACTATGAGACTCTGAGTGAAGGATGGGGTATAAATCCAATCTCCTCCTCCTCCTCCTCCTCCTCTTCCTCTTCTTCTTTTTCTTCTTCTTCCACCCCCCCCCATATCTCCAGGTATTTCCCAACCCTAAATTCCCCAACCCTACATGACGTACATCTCAAATGCACAATTTGCAAGGCAGTGAGATGTTTACTTCCCCGTTCAAGTTTTGCCCTACAAAGTGAGACGCTCTCACCGACTTTTATGAAATGACTGTGAATATTTGTGATTGTTCCATAACAGCAAATATTTTTGGCCTTTCCTCCCGTCTACTTATTTAGCTCAGTGTTAATGATGACACGAGGCTCGGTGTCAATTAAAAGGCTTCAACAGAGTCAGACTTAGTCCCAATTTACTCTGCATGGTCACTCAGTGTGGGAGGTGTCTACTTTTGATCATTCCTCGTCACCTGTCTACCTGTCAAGAAGAATAAACATAGCTCTCCATGCCTAACCAGACGTTACCTGTGCTGTGCATTAATCAGTAACATCTTTAATAGGTTAAGCCATACTTATAGACTAGGACTTCCTTCCTTCCTTCCTTCCTTCCTTCCTTCCTTCCTTCCTTCCTTCCTTCCTTCCTTCCTTCCTTCCTTGATCCTAGTCAAAAGACCAAGAAATTCTAAAACCCAGAATCCCTTCATTTCCACATTGCGAGTTTCTGATTAAGAACGAGTAATCAAAATTTGCAGCATGAATTCAGCAGTAATTTCCGATGTATCGGCATGATTTTTATCCGGGCCTTTGCATTATGTACTTTCCTGTAGCAGCAGCAACAAAAATAGAATTAAAAAATTTTTAAAAACCCTTCACCAACTGCCTTTCCTCAACATCTTATTATAAAGACACTATTATAAGATAGTCTCCGGTCCACCCGTCTGCCTCCGTCCTTCCAAGAGAAAAAAGAACAGGGTGTGTACTAGTGCCCTCTGCTGGACTATATAAATCACTGCAGCTCATCTACCTGGAATGGCCCAGAAAAGCAGTTATAGCACAATCCTGTATCTAATGGCAAAAGGCTTCGTCCCAGTAAAAATACTTGCCCACACAATGGGGCCAACTGTGTGGTGACGTAGGCTTTCACAAACCTAGGGGAACACTCAGATTTGCAGGAAAATGTGACTTTGGAGGGGGAAGTGATTTGGGATGGACCCCCCCCCCCAAAAAAAAGAAATCTACCCACAGATGTCCCAGAAAGCAAACACCAGAATCTGAATGGCAGTTGGGGTTGTCTTTGGTCCCACCCAGTGTTCCCCCTAAGTGGAGTTAGTGTGAGCCAGCTCACCGTTTTTTAGCCTCGGGCTCGCACATTTTCATCTCAGCCCCCGCTCCGGAGCAAACAAATTGATGCAGCAGCCAAATCACTTGCTCAGCACTTGAATGCCAGCAGCTCACAAAGTAGAATTCTTGCTCACCAGACTCCACAGCTTAGAGGGAGCGTTGGCTACTGGCCTTGTTCTAAGCCATGGGATGTTGAATGCAGAACTGTATTTACATTCCATACTGACTCTCAGGGCTTTTTTTTTTTTTTGTAGAAAAAGCCCAGCAGGAACTCTTTAGCATAATAGGCCACACCCAATGGCAGAAACTCATTAGCATATTAGGCCACACCCCTGATGGCACAGCTCCCTCCCAGGATCAGCTTCCCCAGGTGCTCCATGGCTTGCAAGGTGCCTGGGGAACCCGAGGGGGGAGGCTATAGGCATGGCCAACTCGGAAGCCAGCCGGAACGCCGTTCCTGTGTGTTCCTGCCCCAAAATAGCCCTGCTGACTGTTATGGGAGAACCTAGAATAAGCACACACACACCCTTGCAAGAACATCTCTAGGGGAGAGAAATTCACCCAAGGCTTTTGGCTAACAGAGCAGACGGTCTTTTTTCTTTTCTTTTTTTTAGCGCCCCCAAAAGAGGCATTTTATTATTTTTAGACAACGACAAAACTACAAGACATACCACACAACCAATACAAAACAATACATAACAATACAATCTACACCCACTAAGACAAACATTAAACATTGACGGGGGGTTACAAATATCTGTCATATCCCAATTCCGTTACAGTCCCTCCCACCTTACCAACATAAATGTTACACAGTTGCTTCTATACCCGCTAGTTCAAAATTAGCAGACGGTCTTTATTAAGGATGATCATCCTGATTCCTGCAAGAGCAGATCGTGCGAGCACCATGAACAAGATACTGACTCCTTCCTTTATAGGATAAAGTCGGTAAAAGGCCAGGGTCTAGAATCCGGAAGAGAGTTCATCAGCTCTGTCCCCAATGATAATTCTCTCTCCAACCTCTGTTAAGGGTACATTCCAAAGAAGACAAAAGAACCCAAAACAAACCATGAAAATCTCCACTAAGAGATAGTGGGGCACCAGCCCATGACTGAGATGACGTTGCTAAGGGAAAAGGGGTCAAAAGAAACCGAAGCAGCCCCGACCTGGATAGCCCAGGCAAGCCCAATCTCAACATATCTCGGAAGCTAAGCAGGGCCGACTCTGGCAAGTACTTGGATGGGAGACCCCCTTGGAATACCAGAGGCGGGAGACGGGGGCAGGCTGTACTCAGCCACCTCTGTGAATAACCTCCAGGCCCACAGTAGGGGTCAGTCATCAGAGGTTACCATGACTTCCAAGTGCACGCTCTCCCTCCCTCCCTCTCTCTCTCTCACACACACACACACACATGCATGAAACAGAGAGGAACAGATCCAAACGGGGGGGATGTCAGGCAGGAACATAACATTTCCAGTTTGGCGTAGTGGTTAAGTGTGCGGACTCTAATCTGGGAGAGCCGGGTTTGATTCCCCCACTCCTCCACTTGCACCTGCTGATGTGACCTTGGGTCAGTCACAAGCTCTGGCACAGCTGTTCCTGAAAGAGCTGTTTCTGTCAGAGCTCTCTCAGCCTCACCTACCTCACAGGGTGTCTGTTGTGGGGAGGGGAAGGGAAAGGAGTTTGCAAGCCACTCTGAGACTCCGAGTGAAGGGCGGGGTATAAATCCAAACTCTTCTTCTTCTTCTTCTTCATTTCTAAGTTTGGCAAGCCAACACAGGCTCATAATTATAAAACATGTAAAAATCTGTAACACTGACTTAAAGAAATAATCGTGTGTGTGTGTGTTTTTAGTGTGCCAACAAGTCACAGCCAATATAAGGTGACCCTGTAGGGTTTTCAAGATAGGAGGCGTTCAGAGGTGGTTGGCCACTGCCTACCTCTACACATCCACCCTGGACTCCTTGGCGGTCTCCCATCCAAGTACTAACCAGGGCCAACCCTGCTTAGCTTCTGAAATCTGACGAGATCAAGTGAGCCTGGGACATTCAGGCCAGGGCCCTTCAGCCGTCACAGAACTGAAAGGAAGCCTGTATGGGTTGGCCTGGAGTACTGGTAAGACAGTAACAGAAGTAATGCCTCCTGTCTTCTGCTTTGAGCCTCCTAAGAAGAGAGAGGGAGTGCTGGCAAGAAATGTAAGATGCTTCATCCCTCGGCAACAGCCTGAGATGTAGAAATCAGATCCAGCTTCTCCTGGTGTTAGAATGGAGAGGAGGAGGGGAGGAGAAGAAGAGGAGGAGAGGAGGAGGAGAACAAGAGGAGGAGGAGGAGACAAGAGGAGGAGGAACAGGAGGATATTAGATTTGTACCCCACACTACACTCGGAGTCTCAGAGCAGCTTACAAACTTCTTTCCCTTTCCCTCCCCACAACACAACCCTGTGAGGGAGATGGGGCTGAGAGAGCTCTTTTCAGGACCACTCTTTTGAGAACTTGTGACTGACCCAGGGTCATCCAGCTGCATGTGGAGGAGTGGGGAATCAAACCCAGTTCTCCGAGATTAAGACTCCACGCGTCTAACCATTACACCAAACTGCATTATTGAGTGTTGGGCAACTCATGGCCTGGGCCAGAAAAGAAAGATGGCTGCCTTCTTACGGGCTGGGCCTAAGGTTGCCAACCTCCAGGTGGGGCCTAGCGATCTCCCAGAATTACGACTGATCTCCAGATGACAGAGATCACATCCCTAGAGAAAGCGGCTGCTATGGAAGGTAGACTCTATGGCACTATACCCCACCAAGGTCCCTTCCCTCCACTCTCTAATCTCCAGGAATATCCCAACCTGGAGCTGGCATCCCTAGCTGGATCAAAGCTCATAGGGCCATGTAGCCAGTGACGGCCCCAGGTTTTTTCACCCACTAGGCAAGGATACATTCTGGCGTTCCCCCCGTGCGGGGTGGGATGGGGACAGGCACTGGAGCCGCAGCGGGTGGGCCAAGGGGGCCAGCTGCAAATGCATGGGGGGGATTGCTCAAGGGGAGTGGGGCCTGTGCCAGGCTGCAAAAGGAGCTCCAAAGAGACCGCAGGGGCAGGAGCAGCAAAGGGTGAGTGGCACTTGCCCATCATCCTGGGTTGTTCCCTGTGCCTGTCCCCCCCCGCCTCCTTCTCTTTCTCTCTGGGGGGCTGCAAAGAGGGGAGTCTCTTGCCGGGGACAGAGCAAGAAGCCGGCAAGGGAGGCTTCCTGTGCGGTGCGAGTAGGGGATGAGGCCGGCCAGAATGGCGCCCTCGTCAAGCTGTCGCCCTAGGCGACAGTCTAAAATTTAACAATAACGGGACCGGCCCTGCATGTGGCCACACGTGAGCCCTGTGGTTTGGCATAGAAGGGGCTGAATTTAGGAGAACGTTCTCTGTTGTTACACCATGCGGCCATCTAGCTGTTTGGGGTTTCGGCTCACTGGGACAAAAAAGAGCTTCCCCAGCTCTTGCGCCTGTAAAAGCGGTGTGGCGTGGCAACATCGGCGGGTAAAGCTTCTTACACCCTGAACGAAAAGCCTTAACATTTGGATAAATGTCTGCCTATCCGGCTGCTCCCGGAAGGGGCGCTTCAAAGGCCAGCAGAATAGTTGGGGAGCCCCGCCCCTCCCATCAGGATCCAGCATCCCTTGAAAGTTCTAAGAGCCACGTACTGAGAAGGAGAGAAATGGGGTGTGAAGAATCCATTTGAGGGGCACTGGCAAAATAGGCCACACTGATGTCTCAGTTTCTTTCTTTTTCTCTCTTTCTCTCTGTTTCCTGTTTAGATTCATCACAGTCCAGATTTACTTAGGATGGGGGGAAGCGTGAATTCACGGAACAACATTCAAAGACAATTTGACAAAGCGGAGAAAAACGTTCCTTCTTTTATCTCCTTTAAATACCAGTTCAAAGGGAAGCGGGACGGCTTGCTTTCTTTCTCTCACTCCCCCCCCCGCTTTTTTACGATGTAACCTAAAAGAAACACGCTTCCTTTATTTTCTGTAGTGCCGTGTCCCAGTCTTCTTCATTAGAATCTTTGAAATATCCTAAGGATGCGTAAGCCATGTGTTTTAAGCCTAAGATATCACAAAAGTTTGAAAATACTAACTCGCAATGCAGTTGCATGATTTCTTATGCCCGTTGACTATATGGGAGGGCCCGAGCCTTTGAATTATGTGCTGTCCTGCAGAAGGGGGAAAAACATCTTTTAATTTTGCAAAAAATCCCAAAAATCAGATGTGGAACTTTCTTTCTTCATCATCTATATATCTAATAGCCAAGATGCCCCTTCTGTGCAGATATCTAAATCTGCACAGAAGGGGGCGCATAGGGGGCAAAGAGATTTTCCTGCACACTTGGGGCACTCTCCAGGTTTGCAGAAAAATCTGAAATGTAGAAAAAAACAATATGGGCGATACTTAAATTGCCCCAAAAATAAAAGATCGTTACCTGCACATGCACAGAAAACACACTGGGAACTGTGCCTCGCTGCCATTGTGGGGGGTGGGGGAGAAGGTTCAGGAGGCCCAGCAGCTGAGAGCCACATGGGCCTCGCCACTGTTGCTGGGGGCAGGGGAAGGTTTTGGGCCCAGTGGCTGGGAGCCACATGGGCCTCGCCGATGTTTCCTGGGGGGGCAGGGGAGAAGGTTTGGTGGGCCTGAAAGCTGGGAGCCTCACAGGCCTTGCCACCAGTGCCAGGGGGCAGGGAAGAAGGCTTGGTGGGCCCGGCTGGGCTCACCTGCAGTTGCTTCCTCCTCCTCCACATGAAGCTCCTGCTACTCCCCCCCACGAGTATTGCGGGTCCCCACTTTTTGTTATGTCTAATCCTGAATTGGGTCGAGGAGTGTGGATCAAAACCTCCATCCAATGGGGCCAGCAACAGACTAAGGATTTTTCTACAAACATGAGGGAACACCCGGGTTTGTAGAAAAATCTGGATTTTTTTTAAAGAAATATGTGTATGTGGGGTAAAATTAACTAAACAATAGTAGCAACGTCTTTAGCTTTAACAGATGAATTCCCTCTGAGATTTTGTGAACCTAGGCCCATTCTGCATCTAGCATTCACTCCACTGTTTTACCAAATCCACACTGGAACAGAAAAAGATGGAGCTCAAAACAGCGTTCAAATACTCCGGGCCACTGCTGTACTGACTGCAGAGGCACCCCTGAATGGCTATAAAATGGCCATAAATTTATGCAGATGGAACCACAAAAATGAGAGATCAAAGGAAGTGAAACTGGCATGCAATGTGGTTGTTGTTCAGTCGCACAGTCGAGTCCAACTCTTCATGACCGCATGGACCACATCATGCCAGGCCCTCCTGTCTTCCGCCGTCCTCTGGAGTTTGCTTAACTTCATGTTCATTGATAACACTGTCTAACCATCTCATCCTTTGCCATCTCCTTCTTCTTTGACCTTCAGTCTTTCCCAGCATCAGGGTCTTCTCCAGTGAATGCTCCCTTCTCCTTTGGTGGCCAAAGTATTTGAGCTTCAGTCTCTGGCCTTCCAGGGAACAGTCAGGGTTGATTTCTTTTAGGATATTGACTGATTTGATCTCCTTGCAGTCCAAGGGACTCTCAAGAATCTTCTCCAGCACCATAATTCAAAAGCATCTATTCTTCGGCGCTCTGCCTTTCTTATAGTCCAACTCTCACAGCCATACAGTACTACTGGGAATACCATTGCTTTGACCATACGGACTTTTGTTGGCAGGGTAATTCTCTACTTTTTATTATGCTGTCTAGGTTGGCCATCGCTTTCCTCCCAAGGAGCAGGAGTCTTTTAATTTCATGGCTGCAGTCACTATCTACAGTGATCTTGGATCCCAGGAATGTGAAGTCTGTCACTGCTTCCATGACTTCCCCTTCCATTTGCCAAGGAGTGATGGGGCTGGATGCCATGATCTTTGTTTATTTGATGTTGAGTTTCCAGCCAACTTTTGTGCTCTCCTCTTTCACTCTGAGCAAGAGGCTCTTTAGGTCCTCTTCACTTTCTGCCATTAGAGTGGTATCGTCTGCGTATCTGAGGTTGTTGATGTTTTCCCCAGTAATCTTAATTTCCCTGGCAGTGTGGAGGCTACCATAAAATCCAACAATCAAAGGAAGCAAAAGTGGCATGCAATGTAGAGGGGGATTTCTGTTCCAACGTGGGTTTGGTAAAACAGCAAACCAAATGCTAGATGCAGAATGGGCCCTAGATTCTGAGACACTGGTGGCCATTTTGGGTGGTTGCTAGGTGACCACAGCAGTATTGTTCTGTCTTCCAAGCTTCAGTTTGGGTCAGTCAAAAATGGGGAGAAGACTAAAAGCAAGGTGAAATATGGAAGAAAGAAGTAAACATGGAAACGGGAAAGGAGAAGCTGAAGGAGGCAGAAAAATGTTAAGTTGGTGGGCGGGAGAGAAGAAAAGGAAAGAGAAGAAAAGGAGAGAGCCAGTTTGGTGTAGTGGTTAAGTGTGCAGACTCTAATCTGGGAGAACTGGGCTTGATTCCCCACTCCTCCACTTGCAGCTGCCGGATGACCTTGGACAAGCCATCGTTCTGTCAGAGCTGTTCTCTCAAGAGCAGTTCTCTGAAAGAGCTCTCTCAGCCCTGCCTACTTCACAGGGTGTCTGTTGTGGGGCAGGGAAGGGAAAGGAGTTTGTAAGCCACTCTGAGACTCCGAGTGAAGGGTGGGGTATCAGTTGAATCTCTTCTCTTCTTCTTCTACTAGGGGAGAAAAGGAGAGAAAGCTGAAAGCTGAGGGAGGCAAATAGAAGTTGGTTGGTCGGAAGGGGTAAGAAAAGGAGTGACCACGGGCATGATTTTGTCAGCCTCTGTCACGCCTCCCCTTAGTCATCTTTCCCCTAAACAGAAAAGTCCCAGACTCTTTCCTTAGAGGGAAGGGTGCTCCAACTGCCTCGTCATCTTGGTTGCCCGCCTCTGCACGTTTTCCAGCTCAGCAGTATTTTGAGCCCATCTCGACTACTTGAGAGACACGGACATCTCCTGTGCGTCCAAGTCTTCCACTTGGGAAAAAAAAGAAACCTTGTAGAAAACAGAGAATGAGTGATGGATGCTCTTGATGCCAAGAGGGATTGATGGAGATCATAGAAACATTGGGACAAGTCATACACCGCCACCTTTGTGGGAAACTCGTTAGGGATTTCGGGAAGCATTTTGGCGGCCGACTTCTGGATGGAACGGAGAAGCAGGAGAAGGGGAAGTAAGGGAACAGTTTTTACCATCCAAAGAGCAAAGTTTTAAGCTGGAGGGTCCAATAGTTACAAAATGTGGGGACTGGACCAACGCTCCCTCTAAGCCAGGGTCACTCAAGCTTTTAAATAGAGGGCCAGTTCACCTGTCCCTCAGACCGTTGAGAGTTCCGGATCTATACCCTGTAACTAACAACCACTGATGAACAAATTCCTGCTGCACACTGCATATATCTGATTCCTCTTGAAACTGCTCACCATGCTTGTAGCTGCCACCACCTCCTGTGGCAGTGAATTCCATGTGGTACTCACTCTTCAGGGGGTAAGTAATGCACCTTAATCTGTTCTAACCAAGCTGCCTCTGCAGTTTCATGTGAGTGCCTCACGAGTTCTCGCATTGCGAGAAAGGGACAAAGTACTTCTCTCTCAACCTGCTCACGCTCCCACTTCATAACCTTCACTAAGCCTCGATCATGTCACCGCTCAGCCGGCATCTCTCCAAGCTGAAGATGCCCCAGGCGTTTAACCTCTGCATTCATGGGAGATAGGTGTTCCAACCCGTTTGTGCTGTTCTAGTTGCCTCTCTCTGTGCTGATTCCAGATTGCTGTCAGACATCCTTTCTGAGATGGGGTGACCAGAACTGTACAGCCGGCTATTCCAAATCGAGCAGTCAGCACCACTGCTCTATCCAGCGGCATTTCAGTGACTGACTTCTGCATGGAACGGAGAAGCAATGAGCAGACAAGCAGCGGCGAACAGTTATTACCACTCAGAGAGCAACGTATAAATGTCCTCGGTGGGTCCAACGTGTTACAACATGTGGGGACTGCAGCCTGACGCTCCCCTAAGCCATGGAGTCTTGTGAGCAAAAATTCTACTTTGTGAGCTCCTGGCATTCAAGTTGCGAGCGAGCGATTTGGCTGCTGCACAGATTAGTTTGCTCTGGAGCGAAGGCAAATCGGTTTGCTTCCCGAGCGAAGACAAAAATGTGTGAGCCGGAGGCTAAAAGAACTGTGAGCCGGCTCACACTAGCTCAGCTTAGAGGGAACGCTGGCGGGGACTGGAGGGTGGGATGTCATTGTGGCCAATCCAAACGTGGTCAAGCAAAGTGAAAAGACGACGATGGCCGCAACTGGCCATCTCCCCACCTTCAGGACCGTATGTTCTTTTATCGCATTCCTTTAGGAAATCCGTATCCCACCTTTCTGCCCTTACAAAGGGTCATGAAGGTGGTGAACAATTTAAAATGTGCACGATTTTTTAAAAATCACGTCTGAAAAGGCATTTATTTATTTATTTACTGTTTCTATTTGTATCCCGCCTTGCCGGACACACTGGCTCGAGGTAGCTAACAAGCTTAAAATATCCTAAAGCAATCCAGAGTTAAAATGGTTAAAAATACAATACGAAGTTGAACAACATAGATTTACAGATGTTGTTGTTGTTCAGTCGCACAGTCGAGTCCGACTCTTCGTGACCCCATGGCCCAGATCACACCAGGCCCTCCTGTCTTCCGCTGTCCGCTGAAGTTTGCTCAATTTCATGTCCGTTGCATCGATGACACTGTCTGACCATCTCATCCTTTGCCGTCCCCTTCTTCTTTGCCCTTCAATCTTTCCCAGCATCAGGGTCTTCTCCAGTGAGGGCTCCCTTCTCATCTGGTGGCCAAAGTATTTGAGCTTCAGCTTCAGGATCTGGCCTTCCAGGGAACAGTCAAGGTGGATTTCTTTTAGGATTGACTGATTTGATCTCCTTGCAGTCCAAGGGACTCTCAAGAGTCTTCTCCAGCACCACAGTTCAAAAGAATCTATCCTTCGGTGCTCGGACTTCCTTATAGTCCAACTCTCGCAGCCATACATTACTACGGGGAATACCATTGCTTTGACCATGCGGACTTTTGTTGGCAGGGTGATGTCTCTGCTTTTTATCATGCTGTTTAGGTTTGCCATCGCTTTCCTCCCAAGGAGCAGGCGCCTTTTAATTTCATGGCTGCAGTCACCATCTGCAGATAGAAACAAGCAAATGATGGCGGTATTCCAAATCAACCCAATGGTAGAGGCAGCTTCCAACAGAGTCAGATGATAACGGTGTTCCAAATCAACCCAATGGTAGAAATAGCACCCAGCAGGGTCCCAGGCCAGAAGATGTTCTAGGACACATTCATCAGTGGCGGCTCCTCATCAAAAGCCTGGTGGAAGAGCTCCGTTTTACAGGCCCTGTGGAACTGTAAAAAGTGTTAAAACGGAACCCCTCCCAAATGTGAATCCTTTAAACAATTTAAAAAATATCAGTTAAAACACATACAGATTTGGGAGATGGAGCCTGAGGAGGGCAGGGACCTTTAGTGGGGTTCCATCCCGTAGAGTCCACCCTCCCCAGAATCCATGTTTTCCATTGGAACTGATCTCTGTAGTCTGGAGCGGAGCTGTAATTCTGGGAGGTCCTAGGTTGCCAGCTCCCCCGGCCACTGGTGGGGAAGAAGAAGAAGAAGAAGAAGAAGAAGAAGAAGAAGAAGAAGAAGAAGAAGAAGAAGAAGAAGAAGAAGAAGAAGAAGAAGAAGAAGAGGAAGAGGAGGAGGAGGAGGAGGAGGAGGAGGAGGAGGAGGAGGAGGAGATTGGATCTATACCTCGCCCTTCACTACCCACAGGAGTCTCAGAGTGGCTTACAATCTCCTTTCCCTTCCCTCCTACAACAGACACCCTGGTGGGGGAGGAAGAAGAAGAAGAAGAAGAAGAAGAAGAAGAAGAAGAAGAAGAAGAAGAAGAAGAAGAAGAAGAAGAAGAAGAAGAAGAAGAAGAAGAAGAAGAAGAAGAAGAGGAGGAGGAGGAGGAGGAGGAGGAGGAGGAGGAGGAGGAGGAGGAGGAGATTGGATCTATACCTCGCCCTTCACTACCCGCAGGATGGCCCATCTAGTCCAACACTCTGTGTCTCACAATCTCCAAAAATACCAGGTGCCATCAGGAGGTCCAGCAGTGGGGCCAGGACACTAGAAGCCCTCCCACTGCTGCCCCCTCCAGCACCAAGAATAGAGTGCATCACCTGCCCCAGACTGAGAGTTCCTATCTATACCTTGTGGCTAATAGCCACTGATGGACTTCTGCTCCAGATGTTTATCTAATTCCTGGAAAGAGAAAGCTTTCCAGGAAATCGTATCTGCAGCTGAACTTAATTTTCATTGGGGGGGGGGGAATAAGCATACATTGTTCATAGCTAGTAAAGGGCCACAGGAGGGCATGGATTCTCTTGATCCGGCTCTCCAGTGACACATCCCTACCAGTGTTCCCCCTAAGCTGAGTTAGTGTGAGCCAGCTCACCGTTCTTTAGCCTCCGGCTCACACATTTTTGTCTCAGCTCAGGAAGGAGGGCTCCGGAACAAACTAATCGATGCAGGAGCCAAATCGCTGGCTCGCTGCCACTTTAATGCCGGTAGCTCCCAAAGTGGAATTTTTGCTCACAAGACACCACAGTTTAGAGGGAGCCTTAAAAATCTCTTCCGGCTCCTCGTTGCAGACTCATTCTCCTTCTGACTTCTTGGTGGACAGCCTCCCTCTTGGTTGATGACTGAGCCACGGAACAGGAAACCTCTTGAACAACGTCCATTTCTCCGGGGGCTCCTTCGATGTAGGAAAACGACGGAGGTTATATGCATTGCGGCCCTCGAATTGCAGGGGACGACCAGCAGAGGGCGCAGGGATCGCTCTTTAAAAAGAGGAAGGCGCAGAAGCTTTCCGCTTGGGGTTGGCACGCCGGTCCCTTGTTCCAGATGCGCGCTCATTCTGGCTGACAGGGAAACAGAGAGATCGGGGAAGGGTGTGTGGGGGGGGGAGAGGTGAATGTAGTATTATTTATTTACGCAATGGTTTAATTCAGGGCGGCTCACATATAATAATTTGGTGCCGCCGAGGAAGAAAACCGTTGCTAGAGCAAAACGCTACAGTGGAAACAGCAATATTGGCTTTCCCCAAAGAGCACCCTGGGGGCGGGGCGGGAATGCCTTGGGGTCAGTGGCAGATTAACCCTTAAGCGGACTGAGCACGTGCCTAGGGCACCAGGGCCAAAGGGGGCACCACAAAGTTGGGGAAAGGGTGGAAAGAAAAAGAAAGGAATGAAGATTTGTATAATAATAATAATAATAATAATAATAATAATAATAATAATAATAATAATAATAATAATAATAATAATAATAATAATAATAATAATAATAATGAAGAAGAAGAAGAAGAAGAAGAAGAAGAAGAAGAAGAAGAAGATGATGATGATGATGATGATGATGATGATGATGATGATGATGATGATGATAAAACTAGTGTAAATTGATCATGGTGCACCCTAGGGTTATCTTCTATTTTTTGTTGGCCAGCTGCATTGTATATCTGGTCAGACGGGTCAACAACTAAAACGGACTGGGTCGGTGTGGAAAGGAGGGGGGGGCACCAAGATTGGTCAGTGCTGCTTTAGGGTACCAGGGAGCCTTCATCCGCCCCTGCTTGGGGTGTATGTCGCTGAACCAGCCCCTCCCTGCCTTGACAGGTGCGTCGCTGGGTCTTCTGCACCTTCCAATCAACGCTCCCTCTAAGACCTGGCGTCTTGTGAGCAAAAATCCTGCTTTTGTGAGCTCCTGGCATTCAAGTTGGGTGAGCGAGCGACTTGGCTACTGCATCAATTCCTTTGCTCTGGAGCCGTCCTTCCTGAGTGAAGGCAAAAACGCGTGAGCCGGAGGCTAAAAAACCCCCTGTGAGCTAGCTCACACTAACTCAGCTCAGCTTAGGGGGGGAACACTGGTTCCAATAGTCACAAATCGGAAGAGAGCCCGGATCTCTTTGGCTCAAAACGAACCAAAGCGGCGCGCGTGCTTTCCCGTCCATTTCAATCGATACCTGGGCATTTCTTCGAAGCAGCGGGCGTCTACCGGAAGTGGTCATTCATCAAGGTGTTCTCTACCCCCCCGCCGCCGCCAGCTTAAAAGAAATACTAACCAGAAACCTGGCGGCTTTTTGATGTATGGAGGAGTTGGCGCCTCTCGGTGATTACAAAAAAGGACCGACAGAGGGCGCTGATACTCTGCTGAACTGCCGTCTGCGGCGGTTTCGCTTTGCGGGGCCGGCTTGTTTGAATCCGAGTTGGAAGAGCGGTGTAGTCTCATAAGAACATAAGAGAAGCCAATGCTGAATCAGGCCAATGGCCCATGTAGTCCAACACTCTGTCACACAGTGGCCAAAAATACCAGGTGCCATCAGTGGGGCCAGGACACTAGAAGCCCTCCCGCTGCTGCCCCCCCCCCCAGCACCAAGAACAGAGTGCATCACCTGCCCCAGACTGAGAGTTCCTATCTATACCTTGTGGCTAATAGCCACTGATGGACCTCTGCTCCATCTTTTTATCCAATTCCCTCTTGAAACTGTCCATGCTTGCAGCTGCCACCACCTCCTGTGGCAGTGAATCCCATGTGTTAATCACTCTTTGGGTGAAGAAGGACTTCCTTTTATCTGTTCTAACCCGACTGCAGCAAAGTCGTCTATTCCCCTGGAACTCTTCGAAAGGGCTGGGTTTTCTCTACATATCCATTCCACGTGGTCGAATCGCTTTATGCGCCCTGTTCGCCTCCCGGAGCCGTGAAGCGCTTTTTGCACCCCAGTCCTGAAACGCAATATTCACAGCGTTTAGGAAAGAGACGGCCTTATGGAATCCGTATTATCCCGCCTGGGCAGACGCAGGCTGCTTCCAGACAGTGGAAGACATTCCTAACTAGGTTTTGTGCTCTGTCTGTCCTGTCTGTCTGTCTGTCCGTCTGCCTGTCCTGTCCTGTCCTGTCTGTCTTCCTTCCTTCCTTCCTTCCTTCCTTCCTTCCTTCCTTCCTTCCTTCCTTCCTTCCTTCCTTCCTTCCTTCCTTCCTTCCTTCCCAGAGACACAGAGAGAGAGAGACTGGCCCGGTGTACAAAAATGTTCACATCTGCCCACAAATCGATTCTGACAACCTACTTGGATTTCCAGAGTTTGAGTTCCAGTGGCACCTTTAAGACCAACCAAATTTTTTTCGAGGTAGGCGCTTTCGAGCGCACGCATGTCGGCGATCAAACCTTCCCTAGGACCAGTGTTCCCTCTGAGCTGAGTGAGTGCGAGCCAGCTCACAGTTTTTTAGCCTCTGGTTCTCACATTTTCGTCTCAGCTCAGGAAGGAGGGCTCCAGAGCAAACTAATGGATGCAGCAGCCAAATCGCTCACTCACAACCTTCATGCCAGTAGCTCACAAAGCAGAATTCTTGCTCGCATGACTCCACAGCTTAGACGGGGCATTGCCTAGGACACCAATAAAAAGTGGACATCTGGGAGTCTTTGAATGAAATTTTGTGGGCCTGAAAGGTGCCCCTGGACGGACTCAAACTTGGTTCTACTGCTGTTCAGACCAACACGACGGCCTCACTTGGATGGACTTGGATTCAGTCTACCTGCGCCCACTAGAGGCCACTGGCTAATATTACAGAATCGTTGTAAGGAGGGGGGTTACCAATGTCTTCATAGCACTTAAGAGCATTGCTAGGGGTACCTTATTTTGAAAAGGAGCAGAGAGAGACGAGAGAGAGAGAGAGAGAGAGAGAGAGAGAGAGCATATTTCCCGACCGACTACTTCAAACAACTGATCCACTATGACAAATCTCATTTTAAATACCCCTACTGCTTAAACTGTGATCATTGCTACTAACTAGGAATATTCCTGACCTTCCAACCCAAAAAGAGGTCACTTCCATCAGATTTTTTTTTTTTAAAAAAGGGCTCAAAAGAGGACGGACACACATAAAAAAGGAGAGAATATGTCCTCTAAGAAGAGGATATCTTTTTTAACTCCAAGCATTGCTCTCGTTTCTTTCTACGGCTCTTGCAGCGTTTTTTGGTTTTGCTTTGTCTGTCTGTCTGTTCGTTCGATTAAGCGCTCGGGAGTTGCCTTCGCACATTCCGGGGTCTCTGGGGTCGTTCAGGCGTCGAGGGTCCCGAACCTCTCGCTTTGGGGTCTTCCGCTCCCCGGAACGGAACGACGTTTTCAATGTGCAACGAGAGAATCTCTGCCTGATCAGAGGCGAGGCCGTCGTGGCGGAACCGCGTGTCTGCTTTCCTAACGAGAGATCTATACGGTCAAACGGGATGGGATCTCGATTGACGAATCCGTCGATGGAGGAGACCAATCCCTTTCTCCCTTCCGCTGCTGTCCGGGGGGGGGGTGCAAACTCCCCACACAGAGGCGAACCGGACCGGATGCCCCCCCGCCCCGCCCCAGGCCTGTGATCTCGAAGGGTGGTGTCCAGAGAAGGGTGCGGCCCTTTTGTAGAAGCCTGTGTAGGATCGGGCAGCCGACGACGAGGAGGACAAATTCCCGCTTTGAAAAATCGACTTAGGCGCTACGGTCCTGGATTCGAATCCGCTGCCGACATGGAGTCACTTTTGGAGGGGGAGGGGGCGGAGAGAGAATGCCGCACACCGACGACCGGCACCGGTGCAGGGGTTGCCAGCCTCCAGGTGGGGCCTGGAGATCTCTCGGTATTCCGGCCGATCTCCCGATGAAAGAGATCAGTCCCTCTGGAGGGAGAAGAAAAGGCCGCTTTGGCGGATGGACTCCGCTGGCATTATACCCCGCTGAGGTCCCTCCTCCCCTGCCCAAACCCCACCCTCCCCAGGCTCTCTCTCTCCCCCCTCCAAATGCCAGGAATTTCCCACTTCAGAGCTGACAACGGTCTTCCTAAGGAGGCATCCATGCTTCTCCTTCCATTTCCCTGTGCGGGGCTCATCCTGAATTCAGGCCCGCCTTGCTCGGCGCGGCTCCCCCCCCCCCATCCTCGGAAGATGGAGCTGCCCCCTTTCCTCCTCTTCCGCCTCCTCTTCCTCCTCCTCTCGTCCGCCCCCCCCTTCCTCAGCCGCTCCTATAAGAGACCCTCGCCTGCGACGACGACCTTGGACCCCCAGCCCCGGCCAACTTGCTTGGGCCGCCGCCGCCTCGGATCCGAGCACCCCGCGGCCTGCGTCTCTCTCCTCCCCTCCCCAGTGAGCCCCCCCCTTCCTTTCCCGCCCAGCTTTCTCTGGGAAAGGGGCGCTGGCCGAAAATCCGTGGGAGCTGGCGGAGGACGGCAAAGAAAAGGGGGCAAACTCGGGTTCGGTGGGCGTCCGGAGAGATTCCTTCCCCACCCGCCCTCCTTTTCGAGACTCCCAACCCGTCAGGGGTTTGATAGGGAAAGAGAAGGGAGGAAGAGATCTATTCCAACCAGAGAATCTCATACTAGGTCACCCGGGCAGGCACCCAAGGGCCCTCCTCCGGAGAGCTAGATCGTGGAAAAATGGGGAGGGGGAGGCGCCCACCCTGGGGCTCCCCAGAGCGCCCCCCCCCGAAGCCGGTCTTTCCGGCTCAGACAGGAACTCTTCCCTTCCAAAGGGGGGGGGGGCGGTCTGCCTGGCTGATCCGCCTTGGATCAAACTCGGTTATGAAAAAGAAGAAGAAAACTCTCCAGGCGGGGGGGGGGGAGGCAGAGAAGCGGTTGGGGTAGGAGGAGACGAAGTTATATAATGGGGGGGGGTCCTTTTAAAAAATAATGATGAAATACTTCATTTTTTAAAAAAAGAAATTACAAAAAGGCCCCGGGCAACTTTGAGGTCCGAAGGTGGCAGGTGTGGTCTCCGAACGACCCCGACGCAGGAAGACCCCCAGAAGTGTCAGAATCCACCTCCTGGGGGGGGGCCCGCGCCGGTCTGGGACTCAGTGCGGGGCCAAGACCCCTGCGTCGTCCCCTCGTCTAGTCCCGAATGGCTCGTTTTTAAAACTGCCTTGCCCACTCGCCCCGTCTTCATATTGTGCCTAGAATAAAACAATATATATGTACATAACGCTCCCCCCACCCGTGCCTATATATGGTGTGGGGAGACGCGCATCCACACCTATTTGCGGAAATCCGCGCACCCCTTTACGCTTGACCTGCAGGTATACGGGACGCCCACGGGGGCGCGCACCCCTCTTCTCCAGTCGCCGCTCCGTCCCATTCCAAAGTTCCAGACCTCCCCCTTCCTCCTCCGGATCCAAGCAGAGACGCGATACACATGTGCACGCGTGCGGGTGGCCACAGCCCCTACGCGCGCATCTCTCCAAAAACGCATCTCTCCAAAAACGCATCTCTCCAAAGGCGCGCCGATATAATTTATCAGGCGTTTCCATTTCGGCGGTGGGGGTTGGGGGGGGAGATGCGTGTGCGGGTCTCCTGCGCGTGCGGGCGCGCGCGTGCCTAGGTGTGCGAGTAATTAGATGCACAATCTCGGCGTGTGTCCGTGTCTGTGTGTGTGTGTGCGTGCGTGTGCGTGTTCCAATCTGTTGTATGTGTTGTATATAAACTCCCGGTTCGAATGGAGACCGCTTTTCCGACCGGGCAGAGGCGGCGGTTCTCTCTCCCCCCCCCACCCCCGCGCCTGCCGCCCATTGTTTCCCGCGCGCAGATATAAGTCGCGATGCGAGAGGAGCGTCGGAGCGGCCGCCTGTCCCCCCTTTCCAATTATAGATGGATCATTACGGAGCGCGCAGGAGTAAGACGCCAGCTGCCCGCTCTGCACATGAATGCATTCGCCTCCTAGAGAGCCGCCCGCCATCATGCTCTGGAAACTGGTGGAGAACGTCAAGTACGAAGATATCTACGAGGTGAGTCCCGGGAGCCGAGGAAGGGCTCTCCAGGCAGGAGGGAGAGCGGAGGCGCGGATCCAAGCGCCGGGCTCCGCGGGTTTCTTTGCGGAGGTTCGGCGGCCATCCGGGGCGCCGCGCAACGCAGCCCGGCTGCGCCACGGCGCTGGCCGGCGGAGCGCTTGGGGGGGGCTCCTTCCTGCACCCTTGGGGGTCGGGAGAAGACTTTCTTTTTGAAGGGAAGGGGATTTCAGCTGGGAAGGATGGAACTGGGGGGTGGGGGCAGGGACCAGGAAGGCGAGAGATGGCTGGATTTGGAAGGCGGTCTCGCGCGACTGGGCGCAGGAGAACGCCGGATCTTTAATTTTAAAGACCGAGGGGTGGGGGGGGGTCGTACCGGAAAATATAGGGTTTAATGTTCTCGTCTGACTTTTACTCTCTCATACACAAACATACACACACAGCTCTTTTTCAGCCTGAACCGGTCCTTTCTTTAGGTGGGACGTCACAGCGAAGGGAATAGGTAGAGGGCAGGCACCAAACCAAGGACAGGCGGCGAGTCGTTTTCACACGCGCTCGGGACACCGATAAACGCGGGTTGGCTTTGGAGAACCCCAGACAGCCACAATTGCTCGCTCTCTCTCTTTCTCTCATATTCTCTCCCCCTCGCGTTTTTATTTTGCTCCGCTGCCTTGAACCGCCTCGCCTGCGATCCTCGCGTCTGCTCCAAGATTCTCGGGTCTGCCTTCAGCGCCGTCCAAACCAGCGGGCCGTTTTCTCCTGGGTTTCAACGCAAGGGCGCACGGAGGATCTTTCCAAAGCAAGGCTTGGCTTTTCGCTTTTCCCGCAAGAAACGCCCCGTAGCCGGTAGCCAGAGCCGGTTCCGAAGCGCGGTTCGGCCGGTACACTCCCCCCCCTCCCCTTTTTTTCTTCTTTTCTTTTGTCCGCGGATGGAAAAAGTCTACTTTCCTTCCGGCGGACTAAGCGAGTTGGGACGGCGGCTGCGGTTTCCCAGGGTGGGAACGGGCAGGAAGGGTTTTTTTTTCCTTCTTCTTCTCCTCCTCCTCGAGAGAGAGCGCTTTTTAATAGCCTCGGCTGGGTATTTATTGGAGTGCGGCTGGGGGGGGGGGGAGGCAGGGAAAGTCGTTGGAAGGGAGGAAAAAAAGACCCGTTTTCCACGCTCGGCGGCGTTTATCGCTCACTGGCCGGGCGATCAAAACGAAACGAAAGTCGAGGGATCCCGGGGACGAGTTAATCTTTCACAAGAAGGGATGGCGCGGTCGCCTCCTCCCACCCACCCCCCACCCCAGCCCCGGACCACCGGGAAGGAGGGACCCGCGCGGTTTCTCTCTGCAGCCCGGAGCTCCCGCGGCGCCCCTTTGCTTCGGCAACCCCAGTCGGTCCGGGCGCCAGAGCCCCGGCGCGCCCCGCTCTTCCAGCGGCTGGGACAACGTCCCTGTGTAATCCCCAACCGCAGCCCAGCCCCGACCGAAATTCGACTCAAAAAGGCGTCCCAATCCGGGCCTGGTTCCTGGAGCGGCCCCGTTTCTCCAGCCCAGAAGGCAGACTTCGACCTCCCCTCCTCTAAGCTCCTGTCCTCTCTCTGCTTTTTCTTTTCCCCAGACCCGTCGGGACCAGGCCCTGGAAGGCCAAGGACGGGATAGACGCCGGGGGTGGCAGAACCGCGGCACGGGGGAAGGAGAGGGGGGTCGCTCTGGAAACAGACCTCCGCCGCCCGCTCCCCCCGCAAGGCAAGCGAAGCCTTGCGCTTCCTTGGAGCTCTGTGATCCGTTCCAGACTTCCCCTTCCTCGGTCCCCTGGTCTGCCGAGGCTGCCGGGAGTCGGAACGGGCTACTACGCTCGTGTCGGGTCAGCGGGCCGTCCCTCCCTCCCTCCCCAGCCGGGAGCGCAGAGCCCGGGCCGGGCTCGGCCGAGTGTGAGGCAGGAGGGGACATTTGGTTGAACTTTAACAGCTCGGGAGCCAGCCCGGCCGGCCAAACGGGTTCTCAGGCAGCCGAGAGATTCTCTCTCTCTCTTTCTCTCCCCCGCCCCTCCGCTGGCTTCGCTCAGAAACGAGGCCCCGGGAATCCTGTCTAAGGGGAGGTGAAAACGGGTCGCTTTGCCCTCCTCCCTGGTCCGAGGAGATTGGGGGAGGGACACAATGGGGGGGGGGCGTCAGGGCAGCCCCACCACCACACACACACACACACCATCGCTTTGCAGAATGAGGACAGGTCTGGTCCCCTCGTGCCTGCGAAGTCTCGAATCGCCCCCCGGTAAACAAACGGACGGCGGCGGACTTCGACAAGACCCGAGAATCCCTCCCCCGCGCGCGCACCCCCGGGTTTATTATTTGCTTTAAAAATTAGAACCACAAAGCACCGAGGGCAATCGATTTCCTCTCGTCTCTGGAATGTATAATTAAATGTAAAAAAAAAAAAAAACACCCAACGGGAGGGGGGGAGAGGAAAAGGAAATATGATTTTTTTTGGGGGGGCCTCCCCTCCCTCCACTCCTCCCCCCTCCGGCGTCGCCCCCCTCCTTCCGTTTCCCTTGCTTCGAATCACCAGCGCCTCCGTTTACACGCCAGCTAGTTAATTGAAGTTCTGCTCCCCCCCAGCTCAACTCTCTCTCTCTCTCTCTGTCTGTCTTTCTTTCTCTCCCTCCTCCCTTTTGGTCCTTCTCTCTTCTCTCTCTCTCTCTCTCTCCCTCTCCCCCAACTCTGCCTCCGCCAGCCAGCCCCCCCCCCGCTTGCGTCTGATTACATCTAGTAATTCTCCCCTGAATGAACGTCATTTACAATACGGGAAGGGGAGCTCGGGAGCCCTCCTCGGCGAGAGCCTTCACGCTCCATTTGGCCCCCGCGTTTCCCTCTCCCTCTCTCTCTCTCTCTCTCTCTCTCCCCCCACTCCCTCTCCCCCTTTTAAACTCCTCGTGTAATATTAATAGTCATGAATATCAATTATGATGAGGCGGCGTAAGGGAGGCAGAGGAGGACGGGGGCGACCCAGCAGTCTGCACCTCGCCTTGGGTTGAAGAGGATTTGCCTGTGGACTCTCGAGGCGGGGAGGGTGTGTGCCTGTGGGGGGGGGGAGGAACCATAGAGAGGAGTCCTTTTTTCACCCCTTTCCGAAGACAGATTCGGCGCTGCGGTCCCGCTTGGGCGGCGGCGGCGGCGGGGGGGTGGGGGCGGCGCTCACTGGCTTTTTAAAAATTGTTTTGATGGAGAGGCTCGGAAGCCCCCCGAGCTGTTCTGCCGGGCTTCTCCGCAAGATTCCTTGAAAGGTGTTTTCTCTGTCCACCCACCCCCCCACCCGTTACCACCCTTTTTTTCGCGTTCTAGCGCTATTATTTTCTTTTTTTAAAAAGCTGTTTCGAGAGTTTTTGGGCTATTTTTTTTGGGGTGAAAATTCCAGATGTTAGTCCACACCTACGCCGCCATGGTGAGTCGGGGTCCGCTGGTATGCATGCTCTCTGGCGTTCTCGCGTGCCTGCCTTTCTCGGCCTCCTTCGCCCTCGGGCCGGGGCCATTTCGGCACCACCGCTGGCAAGGCGGCCCGCGGCCGATTCTCTGGTTTGCGCGGTGGATTCTCCGGTTTGAGCTAGGGGGGACGCGGAGTGGGAGAGAGAAAGGGGGGGTATTATTATTATTTCTTTTTTTAAAAAAAAAAACTGGGGATTTCGAATCGTCTTTGAGGAATAGCTTGGGTGTTTGTTGTATGTGTCTGTCTCTCCAGACACAGCTTCGCTTCGGATGGGGTCCGTTATTCGGGAGGAACACTGGCCTCCATTTTAAAACCCTGTTCAGTTCAAGCTTTATTTTTTTTTATTTATTTTATTAGTAAATTCCCCCCCGTCCTACTTTTGGAGGTGGGGGTTAGTCATTAAATTTAACAAATGTCGACGGAATCGGATTAATTCGGAGCAGGAACGCCAATGGGGGCGGTTTCGTTTTCGGTGGTTGCTCGAGGGGGTGGGGGGATGCCAGCTGGTTCCGAAGCTTTCCGTAACTTTTTACCCAACACCCTCCAAACGCAAAGGGTCTCTCCTGCTCCCGAAAAGGAGGGGGGAACGGTTTGGGAAAGGCTGAATGTTGGCCCTTTAAAAAAGAAAAAGAAAACCCGCGAGGAAGGTCCGTACTTTAAACGTTCCCCCCACGGAAAAGGCCGACAAATCGACTCCTCGATCGCCGTTTTTCAGGCCGGCTTTCCAATCCGGAGTCTTCCCTTCCTTCTGCAACGAAGGCTCGCGGGGAAACTCAGAGGGGAAATGGCTTTGCCCCCCCCGCCTCCATTCCTCCGGTTTCTAGGTGGGACAAGAGGCGAGAAGAAACAGGATTTTTTAAGAAGGTCTGTCATGGAAAGACCGGGGGGGGGGGGTGGCTTCCCACCCACCCACCCACCCACCCACACTCCACCGGTTTCTAGGTGGACATCCTGGTGGGTCGAGAGACGAGAAGAAACCGGGTTTTTAAAAAAGGTTTTGTCCTGGAAACTCAAGGAGAAAATGACTTTCCCCTTACCTGGTCTTCAGGAGAGGGGAAACAGGGTTTTAAAGACGGGGGGCGGGGAAATGGCTTTTCACCCTCTACTCCACCGGGTAGGTCGAGAGGTGAGGAGAAACCGGGTTTTTAAAGGTTTGTCCTGGAAAGTCAAGGAGAAAACGGCTTTCCCCTTCCCTGGTCTGGAGGCGAGGCGAAACAAGGTTTTAAAGAAGGTTTATTCTGGAAAGACAGGGGAAGGAAAATGGCTTTTCACCCTCCGCTTCACCGGTTTCTAGGTGGGCATCGTGGTGGGTCGAAAGGCGAGGAGAAACAGGGTTTTCAAGAAGGTTTGTTGTGGAAACTCAAGGAGAAAATGGCTTTTCTCCTTCCCTGGGCTTTAGGTGGGCGTCCTCGTAGATCAAGAGGCGAGGGGAAACAGGGTTTTCAAGAAGGTTTATCGTGGAAAGACAGAAGGAAAAATGGCTTTTCCCTGGTCTTTAGGTGGGCGTTTTAGTAGATCAAGAGGCGAGGGGGAACCGGGTTTTCTAGAAGGTTTGTCATGGAAACTCAAGGAGAAAACGGCTTTCCCCTTCCCTGGTCTTTAGGCTTTCCCCTTCCCTGGGCGTAGATCAAGAGGGGAGGGGGAAAACCGGATTTTTGAGAAGGTTTGTCCTGGAAAGTCTTAAGGGGGTAGAATGGCTCCCCTCCGCCTTCCGTGGTCTTTAGGTGGGCGTCCCGGTAGATGAAGAGGCGAGGGCGAAACGAGACTTGTCGGACTGGCTGCCGGACTCGACCTTCTCTCCCCGCTTTCTTTCCGCCCCGCAGGACCGGCACGACGGCGTCCCCGGACACAGCTCCCGCCTCTCGCAGCTGGGCTCGGTCTCGCAGGGGCCCTACTCGAGCGCCCCACCGCTCTCGCACACCCCGTCCTCGGACTTCCAGCCGCCCTACTTCCCGCCGCCCTACCAGCCGCTGCCCTACCACCAGAGCCAGGACCCCTACTCCCACGTCAACGACCCCTACGCCCTGAACCCGCTCCACCAGCCCCAGCAGCACCCATGGGGTCAGCGGCAGCGCCAGGAGGTGGGCGCCGACGCCGGGTCCCTCCTGCCCCAGCCGCGGGCCTCCCTGCCGCAGCTCTCCGGCCTCGACCCCCGGCGGGACTACCACGCCGTCCGGCGGCCCGACGTCCTGCTCCACTCGGCCCACCACGGCCTGGACTCCGGCATGGGGGACGCCCTGTCGCTGCACGGCCTCGGACACCCCGGCATGGAGGACGTCCAGGTAAGGCGCCGCGACCCGGGCCCCTCTCGGCTAACGTGGGAGTGTTCCGACACGTGTTCCCTCGAAGCTGAGTTGGCGTGAGCCAGCTCAGGGTTTCTTAGCCTCCGGCTCACACGTTTTGGCCTTCGCTCAGGGAGGAGGGCTCCAGAGCAGACTTGTTTATGCAGGAACTCAATCGCTCACTCACCACTTTTAATGCTAGTAGATCACAAAGCAGGATTTTTGCTCACAAGCCTCCACAGCTTAGAGGGAGCATTGTCTCCGACACGTGTCGCCAACTGGAGGTGACTGAGCCTAGCAGGGTTCCCTCTAAGCTGAGTTAGTGTCAGCCGGCTCGCAGTTTTTTAGCCTCCGGCTCACGGATTTTGGCCTTCGCTCGGGAAGGACGGCTCCAGAGCAAACCCATTGACGCAGCAGCTGGCTAAGAAGTTTAGCGCCAGTGGCTCGCAGAGTAGAATTTTTTGCTCACCAGACTCCATGCAGACATCATAGCTTGTGGATCACTTCGCTTATTCACAGATTTATTCCCAGTGATGGGTTTCATTGTATAGCTCCTTAGGACGGTGGGGAAAGGACCCAGTCAGTTAACACAGGAATTCTGAGCCTTTCCCCCAAAAAACCTCAGAATTCCTGTGTTAATTGATTGGGTCCTTTTCCCCCCACAGTCCTAAGGAACTATACAACAAAACCCATCACTGGGAATAAACCTATGAATAAGCTCACTGATCTTCGAGGCCTGCTGTCTGTGGGGATGTCTATTTCCAGACAATAAACACTGAAGCAGTAGCCCAATCGCTGGCTCACGACTTTCATGCCAGCGGCTCAGAGGGTAGAATTTTTGCTCGCAAGACTCCACAGCTTAGAGGGAGCACTGTCTCCGACACGTGTCGCCGACTCCTCGGGACACCGGCTGGGCGGCTCTCTCCCTCCCCTACTTGCAAAGGGAAGAGGGAGAGCGCCCCGGAGGGCATGGGCGTTCATGGGACTACTCTGGAGTAATTGGAACCGCAGCCGCCCCTCGCCACAGAAAGGACCCAGAGAGAGATTTGCTGGGCCTGCGGGCCGCGTGTCTGGGGCGCCCTGGATCCACTGGGGCGTCCAGCTGGGACTGAGATGGCCGTGGGGGGGGTGGGGTGGCGGCCCGACTGGGAGCGGAAGTGGGTGGCGGGGCCTGCCGGGGAACTTCCGCGTCGGACTGGTGCGGGCCAACGTCGTAATGAGCATCCTAATGGGACGCAGCCTTCCGGGCATTTGGAAGACCGGCAGAGGCTGGAGAGCGCCGGCCGGTGCGGAGGGAACGGGGTCGACTTTAAGCCGCCCCCCCCCCATTCCCCTGTAATGTAATTCCCCTTTTTGCGGGCCTGGAGGGGGATCCCGGGGGTTTCTAGAAATAAAAGGCTGGAGTTCTTCCTTCCTTCCTTCCTTCCTTCCTTCCTTCCTTCCTTCCTTCCTTCCTTCCTTCCTTCCTTCCTTCCTGCTTTCTTTCCACCTCCCTCTCCTCTTTTCTTTTTCTTTCTTTCTTCTCTCCCCATCTATTTACTTTCTTTCCATCTCTCCTCTCCCTTCCCCATTTCTTTCTTTCTCTTTCTTTCTTTCTTTCTTCCTTCCTTCCTTCCTTCCTTCCTTCCTTCCTTCGTTCCTTCCTTCCTTCGTTCCTTCCTTCCTTCTTTCCCCCATCTATTTGTTTTATTTCCATCTCTCTTCTCGTCTTCCTTCCTTCCCCATATTTTCTTTCTTTCTTTCTTTCTTTCTTTCTTTCTTTCTTTCTTTCTTTCTTTCTTTCTTTCTTTCTTTCTTTCTTTCTTTCTTTCTTTCTTTCTTTCTTTCTTTCTTTCTTTCTTTCTTTCTTTCTTTCTTTCTTTCTTTCTTTCTTTCTTTCTTTCTTTCTTTCTTTCTTTCTTTCTTTCTTTCTTTCCCAGCTCTGCAGCCTGGGGAACGTCCAACATTGTCCGCCCCACTTTTTAGATATATCATTTTTAATTCTTGCTTGAGCAGGAGACGTTTCAAGCAGCCGGCCGGGCATCTGCTCGCCCTCCCCCTCCCCCCCAGTCCGCTCCAAACGAGATACCCGGTCCGGAGAAGTCCCCCTTCTCTCTGCTCTGCAAGGACACCAAGATCCCCCGGCAGTTTAGAAGACCCGGCGAGGAGATTTCCCGGGCGCCCTCTTTCCCCGCCGCAGCCGGCCGCTATTGTCTGGCTGGAGACAAAAGCCTCGGCGAGGGGAAAGGAGCGGCAGCTGGAGACGAGAGATCCCCGGGAGGCGGCGGAATGGAAGCCGGCCTCGAGCGGCCGGGCCAGGAGCGCTCTCCGCGGGGGGCTCCAGGCAGGCCAGACTTGCTCCTGTCGACTGTGGGGCTTTCCTTTCCCGGGCCGGACCGGAGGCCACCTCTAGGCATGGAAAGGGGACCTTTCCTGTCGCCCACGCCTTTTGTTTCCTTGGGGTTAGAAACCCATTCCGGTAGACACGAGGAGGGGGAAAGGAATATTTTTTTGGAAGGAAGGAAGGAAGGAAGGAAGGAAGGAAGGAAGGAAGGAAGGAAGGAAGGAAGGAAGGAAGGAAGGAAGGAAGGAAGGAAGGAAGGAAGGAAGGATATTGCCAAGCAAAAAGTCATGCCGTCAACCAATGTTCCCTCTAAGCCAGGGGTGGCCAAACTGCAGCTACGGAACCTCATGTGGGTCTTTCACACCGTTCTCATTCAATGTTCATAACAAGCAAATTCGCGTGTTTTCCGATAAAAACCGTGCGTGCAAAATTCGGTCATGTCTTGCGGCTCTCAAACGTTCTGACGCTTATTCTATGGGGCTGTTACCTTAAGCGAGTTTGGCCGGCTGCGGAGTCCTGTGAGCAAAAACCCGACTTTGTGAGCTCCTGGCGTTAAAGTCGTGAGCCAGCGATTTGGCTGCGGTGTCGGTGAGTTCGCTCTGGAGCCCTCCTTCCTGGGCTAAGACAAAAACGTGCGAGCCGGAGGCTAAAAAACGGTGAGCCGGCTCACACTGACTCAGCTTAGAGGGAACACTACACAGATGACCTTGAAGGGATCGCCTTTTATTCGGGGACAGCGGGACTGCAAAACCCCCTTTCTCGGTCTCCTTTCGGCCGGCCTGCGTCGTGGAAGACAGCCCGACCGCTCGGGGCTTACTCGGAGAAAGTCTCCGCCGAGCCACCGCAAATGCCCAAAGAGGAGGAGGGCACCCGACTGGAAACCAGCGGTGTATGTGGGGCGGGGGGTGTCTGTTGAAGCACCTGGCTTTCAGTAGCTCGCTGCCTCCCTCCGTCTTGGGGGTCCCTTGAGAGAAAAGTGCAATATAATAATAATAATAATAATAATAATAATAATAATAATAATAATAATAATAATAATAATAATAATAATAATAATAATAATAATAATAATAATAATAATATCAAAATGCACCGCCTTTGGAAAGCTGTGAATGCAATTCTCGCTCTGAGGCACCAGCATTGCTTTGCGTCGGATGGCCGAACCCCCCCGGGGAGGTAGAATCAGAAACCGGGCCTCGGGTCCCAGTGTTCCCTCTAAGCTAAGTCAAGTGTTTTTTAGCCTCCAGCGCACAGGATTTTTTAAAAAAATTTTGGTCTTAGCTCAGGAAGGAGGGCTCCGGAGCGCACTAATTTATGAAGTGCCCAAATCGCCTCGCTCGCGGCTTTCGTGCCAGTAGCTCACAAAGTGGGATTTTTGCTCACGAGACTCGACAGCTTACAGGGAGCGTTGAACAACATTGCCCTCTTTTTCTGCGTGTGTGTTTCGAAGGCTATTTGATTGAATGCGCCGATGTGATCCTTGTCGAGTGTCAGGCGGTTTCCCTTCCGAAATGCATGCCGGGCTAGGTCGGAATGTTCCGGTAGACCCTGGGCGCCTAGCTCCAGTTTGGGTATCCAGAGAGATTTTTCAAAGGCTGGGCAATCCTAGCGGACCGGCTTCGGTTTTGTTGCGTTCCGGTTTTCAAACGAGACTTTTCAAAAAGAGAAGTTTTCGGGGGAGGGGGGGTGTTCACCCCCGCCCTCCCTCCCTCCCTGCCGGTAGATTGGTCCAATTGCCCGGTCAGGTTTGCCTCGGACTGTGACGAGAAAGGGAGCCGGCCAGGAGAGCGACGGGAAGAAATCAGGAGAGAAAAATGGATCATTTAGAGAAAGGCAGACGGAAGCCAGGTGGAAATTCCGCGTGGAGAACGGAGTGTGTGTGGGGGGTGGGGGGTAGAACTGGAGAAGCAGCTCTGCAGGGTGTCGATATCCGGCCGAATATCCCCCCCTTCCTCGCTCACCTGCGGCTGGGCGGGTTTACTCGGAAGCAAGCCCCGAAGGAGGTCCCTGGGACTTGCTGCCACCTAAGGTTGCAACCTGGGACGCGCGTGCCCACCTCCCTGCCATCCTGAATACCCCCCCCCGCAAAGCAGTGCGCGCGTCCCAATCAGTGTTCCCTCTAAGCTGAGTTAGTGTGAGCCAGCTCACGGTTTCCTAGCCTCCAGTTCACACATTTTTGTCTTTGCTCAGGAAGGGATGGCTCCAGAGCAAACTATCGCTCGCTCCCAATGTTAATGCCAGCAGCTCACAAAGTAGCATTTTTGCTCACAGGACTCCACAGCTTAGAGGGAGCATTGGTCCCAGTCCCTTTGTACGTCCGGGAAGGAACGGGGAAAGCTCTCCTTCCCGGCGCCTCCCGGCCTCTCTCTACCTGGGGGTAAAGTTCTGCTTGGACTTGCCCCGGGGCAGCGGTCTAGAACCCAGGTGCCCGGATAGCACGGGAGAAACGGAACCCGAAACGATGCGCGCCGGATTCGTAGCGGATTATCCGATGCACACCTACCCTCCAAAACCAGAGGCCGGCCTTCCGGAGTTCAGCCCTTTGGGAATCTCTCGGGTGGTGGTGGTTGTGGGGGGAAGGAACTCAAAATCGGCCCGGAAGCTGAAGTTCTTCTCACTTTGGCTAAATGTAGCAGTTAGAACCAGGGCGTAGATATGAGAGGGAGGGTGCAAAGGCAGGGCAAATCAACCCTATCGGGGAGACGTTTTCGGGGAGACGGTGGGCGCGCGGCAAACTCGTGTTCTCTTAACGGGGTGGGGGGGAGTTAAAAAGACGCCGAAAAGCATCCTACTCAAATCTCACTTCGGGGGTCGAAAATTAAGAGAAGACTCGCGTCTGTGTTGAATTCATCACCAGAACGAGACAGACGACAGTTAGGAAAGGTTGATTCCTAGTGGGGTTGGATCCCCCGTCCCGCCCCCCCCCCCCAACAAAAAAAAAGCAGAGAGAGAGAGAGAGAGAGAGAGAGAGAGAGAGAGAGAGAGAGAGAGAGAGAGAGAGAGAGAGAGAGAGAGAGAGAGAGAGCTTTTCTCAGGAGGGCTTTGATAAGCGATTGAACAACCGCGGTCTCTTCTGAGACTGAAAATAAAGGAACGATTTCATACTTGAAGAATAGCGGTGTGGTTAGCGTGAAACGAGGGTGCCCGGCGGATGAGAAGGCGCCGGTTTAAAATGAAGGCCTTCAATCATTTAAGAGGAGCTGGACGGATCTGTGAAGACGTAGTTCTGAGAGATGCCAGCCTCCGTGCCATTAACATGTCTGTCTTGGTGCTGTAACGAAGGACGCAATTCGTCCTCCTCGAACGTGGCCTGACTCTGGACTTCGTTTTCTCCATCGGTTCGCTGCCATCCGTTCGAAACCTTCCCGAAATCGTTGCCAGTCCAGTCGTTTCCTACATCCGTGCAGGCATTGGCAGGCCAACGGATGAGGCACGGTTCAGGCCGGGATCCGTTATTACTCCAGAGTAGCTCAGAGCTGAGGGAAATGTATGATGTGCTAGCCACCTGGGCCTTCCTTCGGAATCCATAAAAGCGAAGGGTTACGTCGGCAGGAACCGGTCTGTGGATTAGATTTGCCCCGGGGAGATAGATTCGTGGAACTGATAGGCCCACCCGGGGAAGAGGCGGGGGGGGACATATTGGGGGGGGGTAGAGCGCCCCTGAAGGCGATCCCAACCCGTTTCCAAATCCTTCGGCGCTGCAATCCGGAAACCCCGTTGACTCGCAAATCAGCCACAACGGGACTCCTTTCCCAAGGAGCGCGTTTTAGGACTGCGGAGGGACTGGAGAGAGATCCCATGGAAGTTCCAGGGAGATTTAGGATTGTGGAGACATATTAGCTGCTGGTCACACACGCGAATAATAATCCCCTTTCAATCCGCCGGCAGTGCGCTTTCCAGCTGGATTTCACTGGGGGTGATTCTGCATCTAGTGTTAGCGCCACATTTTCTCAACAGGGAGGAAAAAGTGCAGCTCAAAACCACATTCAGATACCCCCCCCCCCGGGGAGGGGCAACACCATACTGACTGCTAAATCAGCCCTGAATTGCCATAAACCTATGCAGAAGGTACCATAAAACCCGATGATCAGAGGAAGCGAAAGTGGCGTGCAGTGTAAAGGGTACCCTGAGATCCGACGATCAGAGGCAGTGAAAGCAGCATGCAACGCAGAGGGGAATTCCTGTTCCAATCTAGGATTCCTAAAACTATGGAGGGAAAAGCCAATGCAGAGTCGCCCTGTGCGAACTGGCAAAATCCAGGCTGAAAGTGGCTCGAAAGTGGATTCTTTAGTGTGTGTGACCGCAGCCGTTTCCCCTCCACCTCCCTGCAATCCATGGGAAATCCCTTCGGACTAAATCCTTCTAGGATCACGGCGTGATTTCCGTTCGCACCGTCCCCCTCCCCCGTTGCATTTATGGCAGCCGATAAGTCAGGTGATGATTAGAAAGGGGTGCCTGCATTTCAACCTCTCGAAATGGGGCGTCGTTTATTGCTGCCCCCCCCCCTCCATTCCCAGGTACTCAACCACCAGGACCACCACCACTAGTGTTCCCTCTAAGCTGAGTTAGTGTGAGCTAGCTCACAGATTTTTAGCCTCCGGCTCACACATTTTTGTCTTAGCTCAGGAAGGAGGGCTCCAGAGCAGACGAATTTATTGCAGGCAGCCAAATCGCCTGCTCACAGTTTTCACGCCGGTAGCTTCACAAAGTGGAATTTTTGCTCACAAGACTCCACAGCTCAGAGGGAACATTCCGAAACGCAGCCTCTTCGGAGGCCGAGTTCGGTCCCACCTCAACACCCGGACGCTGGTATACGAAGCCACCCCCCGGTATCACTTTTAACTAAAAGAAGTCGAGTAATTAAAAGTCTGCGCTGTGCGCGCGCGGCGGCGGCGTGCGCGCGTCTCGGGATGCGCGCGTCTGGGGGGGGGGTGCGCGCGCTTCGCCTCTCCCCCGTTTCCGCACGCAGCCCTAATTAAATCTTTACGATTCTCTCTGTGACTATTAACCGCCAGCCCTGCTGCGCGAATATCCTGTACGAAAACCCAGCAGGCGGCCGTAATTAGATCGAGAATCAGACAAGGCGCTTCTCATTAACTACAACAGCTCCGCCGCGGAGGAGGAGGAGGAAGCGGCCGGGGACTCAGGCAGAGCACCCCCGGGCACCCTCGCCGGCGACCCCGGAGGAGCGCCCCCCGCGAGCCCGATCCCGTCCTGGGGAGAACGCCTGTGCGCAAAAGCGGATTCGAATCCCCACCCCGGAAGAGGTGATTTCTGCTGACAAAGGCAAGGTTCCCGGGAGACAAATAGAACCTTCCGTGTTCAGACCCAGGTTGCCGTCACGCAAGGCACGAAAGAATCCACTTTCAATCCATTTTCTAATGAGAGTTTGCCAGTTCACGCAGTAAAGTCCTGTTGGAAAGTGCAACAAACTTGGGTTGAAAGTGGATTATTTACTGTGTGTGATGGCAGTCCGGGTGTGTCTGTCTCTCTTCCGGAGAGGTCTCTTCTTTTGCAACTTTCGTGGCTTCCTTGTGCGTCTGGAGCAAAGGAGGCCTGAACCCAGGCAAGACAAAGACGAAGAAATGGTGCGGAGGGAAATAGGATCTGGCACAATCGCCCGATTAGGAAAGATTCTATTTCTTTCTTTTTATTTATTTGAGTGATTGATTTGTTTTGTAAACCGCCTTCCCCATAGACGGGCTCAGGGCGGTTCACAACAATCTCACAACAATCCCGATTAAAATGACAATTAAAACAATAAAACCATAAATTACTGTTCAAACAAGCTAGTCCCCTCTAAGCCGAATTGCTGTAAGCCTTAGCTCAGGAAGTACTTTAGCTGGGGAAGGATGGGTCCAGAACAAACTAACTGATGCAGCAGTCAAATCGCTTGCTCACAACTTGAATGTCAATAGCTCACAAAGTAGAATTTTTGCTCACAGGACTCCACAGCTTAGAGGGGGCGTTGGTCCTGATGTTAAAATCCAGGCCACTAAAGGGGAGGTAGCCAGAATAAAAGACGGACTTCCGTCTCAACCAAAAGCCTGCCCCAACCAACCCCCTCTCTGCCCCAATTCGTTTCTCCGTCTTCATCTCTCCACCTGAGTTTCTCAGAAGTTATGGGACGCTAGTTCAGACGGAGCTTCGGATCCAGCCAAATTTTTCGGTCCTTAAAAAAAAAAAAAAATCTGCCCGGAATTGTGAGGCTGTCAAAGTGGTTAACGGGTGTGGTGGGATAACATCTTTGGCAAAAGATCTACCTAACAGGCGAACACACTCAAGACAGATCCAGGTAGTCAGTCCTGTTGGTCTGAAGCAGTAGAACAAAATTGGGAGTCCAGGGGGGCACCTTTAGGACCAACAAAGGTTTATTCAGGGGATGAGCTTTCCTGTGCAAGGCACACTGCATTTGAAAAAGTGCTCTTTGCACACGAAAGCTTGAATAAACCTTCATTGGTCTTAAAGGCGCCGCTGGCCTCTACACTCAAGACAATATGCAATGTCAGGTATTTATCCCTTTCTCTGAAGCATCACATGCATCCTAAGGGCCTTATCCTCCCAGCCTATGTACCGCCTTACCTGGAAGGAACTCTCCCTGAAATAATTTTGGAGGGTGGCCGTGTGACAGTCGAACAGTCCAATTCGAGTCCAGTAAGCACCATAGAGAGGAACAAGGGTTTCTGTGGATAAACTTTCCTGGGTCGAAGCTCTTTTCAGTTTGGAAAGTGTATCCCCTGAAAATCTTGTGGGTCAAAGGTGCTGCTGGTCTCCAAACTAACTACTCTGCCTAGGGCTGCGGTCAAACACACTAAGGTCCTGGTCACACAAGCGGATACTGCACTGCTGAAGGGAGGCAAATTACAGCCGGAGCATAAAGATGCGCAATAGCACGATCAGACGGGTCCCCGAGATGCCACGCAGACGCCAATAGTCGGCAATCACACGGGGATGTTGAAGTGCATCAAAGGGTCTTGCGCATGCGCACTCTTACGTTTCTTCGCATACTGTGGAGGCTTGGAAGAAACACATCTGGTGCGATGGGACGCATGCGGGTGCCGGATGCACCGGATTAACTCCACTTCCGCAATCCGACACTTGCCTGCGACCCGCGTTTTCCGGTTGCTACTACCCTTTTGCTGGTTCTTTTAAAATCCATTTCTTCGGCCGAGGGTACGGGTTGGTGACGGGTGCGCTACGCTTCCCAGATGTTGCCGTATGATCAACCCCTCCGTTTTGTGGGGCAAATCCTCCCATGTGACCGGGGCCTAAAATGATCCACTTTCGATCCACATTCAGTGCACTTTCCAACTGGATTTTCTGGTGTGAACCGGCAAATAAATAAATAAATCCAATTGGAAAGTGCATCCAAAGCGAATTGGAAGTGGATTATCGAGTGCGTGTGACCAGCTGCCTGAAATCACTTCAGAGGAGGAAGTACCAGGAGGATTTGGCTGGTAGCTTTCCACGTGACCAGGGGAAGTCTAACGGTTACATAACCATTTCCCGTTCTTCTTGTGCAAGAAGTTGAATTTCAGTGCCTTTACCCGTCCGCCGGGCCTCCTCCCAGGCAAACCTCTGGGGGACGAGGTTTGACCCGGTTAACCCAGCAATACGCCAATTAAGTCCGGCGCTGGGTGCCACCGGTCGACCTGTAGATCGAGATTTCTTTGCTGCCGAGGAAATGGGTTCGGGCTGAGATGGGGGTGTGCGGCCCCGAGGTCCTGAATTCCGTCTGCTTCCCAGCTCCCTTTCTCCAACGGGCATCTCCATATGACAGCGGCTTAAAATCGACTTCAAGCCGGAAGCTGCTGAGCAAAGATTCACGGAGAAATCTGGATCTCGGAAGGAATTCGTTCGGATCAATAGTTCTAAAAGCGGGCGGCGGCGGCGGGGGGGGGTGTCCTTGAGCCGATTGCGAGGTTTATAAACTGCCCCCCCCTATCTCCTTTCAATAGTGTGATATTTCCGTTCAATGCTCCCTCTAAGCCGAAGAGTCCTGTGAGCAAAAATTCTGCTTTGTGAGCTGCTAGCATTAAAGTTGTGAGCGAGTGATTTGGCTGCTGCATCAGTTAGTTTGCTCTGGAGAGCCATCCTTCCTGAGCCAAGACAAAAATGTGTGAGCTGGAGGCTAAAAAACTGAGCTAGCTCACACTAACTCATCTTAGAGGGAACATTGTTTCTGTTTCTCGCTACCCTTAGGCGGGACCTGCAATTACTCGAAAGTAAATCCCATTGAACGGTGGCCCATTTCTCCGGTGCAAAAGGAAGGAGCAAATACGTGTAAATTTACTGACTTCCGGGAGCGAAGCTCACACGTGGGAAAGCTGGTCAATTCTCCTCCCGCAGAAAGCTAGCTAATAGGGGTCTCCTGAGGATCCTGTTGTCTAGCTGCTAGGGAATTCGTTTGTGTGTGAGCTGCCCCCTGGATTTGCGGAGGGCAGATAGGGTTGCCAACTGACCTGGAGAGAAAAATATCCTGTTCCTTTAAATGGTGGGGGGGGTCTTAATGGGATGTTATTTGCCAGGTGATATATCAAGAAAGGTGACTGTGTTAGGGTTTCTCCTGCAGCAGGAGAAAAGAGCAAAAGTCCAGTAGCACTTTAAAGACTAACAAAATATGTGGCAGGGCAGGAGCTTTAGTGAGTTGCTGCCTACTTCTTCAGATACAGCCAGAATGGGAGTCCATCTATCCTATTTATTAGAAAGTGGAGTGATTTCAGATGCCGAATGACAAGAGCAGGTGAATGACAATACCAGGCATGACTGGATTAGGCGAGAAATGCAGAGGGGTAACAGGCATGGAGAAATCAGCACTGGTAATAATGAGACAGAAAACCTAGGTCTCGATTCAGTCCAGGAGGCTGCATTGTCTTGAGCTTCATTTATCAGTTGCAATTCAGCAGTCTCCCTTTCTTCTTATTATTTATTTATTATTTTCAATTTGTATCCTGGTGAACTGGCTCAAGGCGGTGTACAGACATTAAAATACAATAAAACAGTAAATACAATAAAAAAACCAGCACAATACACATAAACAACCTACATAGCATCCTAAAGTGCTAATCAAGACAGTGCAGTGATGGTGGCATCTTTCTAATCTGACCCGAAAAGCTTCAGCTATCCATTTCCACATGTCAAGTCTCTGTTACAGTGAGAAAACATTTCCCTCCAGGCCTGTTGGCAACCCCAGCAGCAGGCGAGCGTGAGGCCATGGCAGGACTTACTTGCGAGTCAACGCGCCAAGAAAACATAAAAGCAGGCACTTTCTCTCTCCCTCTCCCCTTCCAAATGTAATTGCAGCGCACAGTCTAAAGCCCAGGCCATCCCCCCTCCCCCTCCCCCCGGAAGCAGCGCCTCCCTAATCGATTGGGCTTACTCTCGTGCAATGCTTCCTCTAAACTGTGGAGTCTTGTGAGCAAAAATGCTACTTTGTGAGCTCCTGGCATTAACGTTGTGAGTGAGCGATTTGCCTACTGCATAAATTCCTGAGCTCGGACAAAAATGTGTGAGCTGGAGGCTAAAAAACTGTGAGCTGACTCACACTAACTCACCTTAGAGGGAACACTGCTCTCGTGGAACGTCCTTGAAGGCCCGGGGGCTTTCCTGTTGAAGAATAACAGGTGTCGCTGGTACAGCCAAAGGGTGGCCAAGCAGGCAAGTTCGAGGAGGAAGCCAAAGCCGGTCTACTCGGGAGTAAATCTCTCTCTCGCCTCTCCCCCAACCCGAAGGCTCCCTTCCAAGATAGCGCCACTGAGTTGCAACGTTAATTGCCTATAATGGTGTCTGTAGGTCACTGACCCCATCGTGGCTTCAGGGCCTTCTGCAGAGAGGGCATCAGTGCTGGGGAAGCGAATTTCTTTCCCGGGGGGGGGGAGAGACCTCAGTCTAAAAACCTGCTGCGAACAAATCTTTGGGTCTCCCTGCCGATGTGGCGTAGCCGGCCTGCCTGCCAGGATGGGCAGACTCGGCTCGAGGCTGCAAGAGTAGAAACGCCTCCTCGGGAGAAAGGCCTCGATCCCGGAGGCCCAGCTCCGGAGTAAAGCTGTTGACCCTTGCGTGGCAGCCGCCGGTACCGAAGCCACCTCGAGTGAAGCATTAAAAAGGATACGTTCAGGCCTTCGCACGGCCTTGGGAACCCGATCAGAATGGCTTGGCCTATTCCTCTTCGAGAATCGCTGTTTTCGTTCGGTTCCAATCACCCCCGAAAATCGCCCAGATGTTCCGCACCTCTTTCGATTAGATCCTCTAATTTGGGAAGCGCTTCATCGGCGTGTCGGTTTAATGAGAAGAACCCTTTCCCTTTTCCCCCAGCGAATTAATATAAATAGAAATAACAAGAGAGCAATTCCCTCCAAACCTTCCCCCCCACCCCGTCCCTGGGTCGAAGCTCTAGAGATGCGTGAATTCTTCGAACCTTAATAGCCAGCCTATTTGAATAGTGATTCCTTCTTTTTTCCCCCCTTTTCCCTTTTGTTATTATTATTTTCTCTCTTCCCAGGCGGTGGAAGATGCAAATAACAGCGGCATGAACCTGTTGGATCAATCCGTCATCAAAAAAGGTACGAAACTGATTTCTCCCCCCCTTTCCTAATAAGCTAAGCCGCTTTTATTTCCCCAGGAACCTTTCGGTCAAATGTTTGAAATGTGGGTCCAGTCTGGTCACAGTTACTCTCGGAAGGACTTCTCGCCGTTTTTGGAATTGGGGGCTTGGTTTCCATTCCAAGGTGCCCAGGATCTAGCTTTTTAAAAGCGTGGAGAGAACTAGGGGAGGTGGTGGTGGGGGAAAAAGGGGAAAGGTTTTAAAGGAAGTTTATAAAGAGCCAAGTTCCGTTCACACCCCGGATGCTGGACATTATCTCTCTGCTGGGAACCAAAATCCCAGTGGAGAGGCCTGCTGCTAAACCCCCTAAACTTCAGATGCTCGAGAAGAACGTTCACACGTGCTCAAGAAGACCCAGGTCTTACCGGGAAAGTAAGCCTTCGGTTGACACTTGACAGTGATGAGATTAACTCCCAAGTATTTGGTTTAAACGTAGGCTTCTCTCTCGGGGGCTAGAATTTCTCTGTTGTTAGATTGGGGAGTTAGCCTTCGTCTCCACGTGCATCAGATCCCGGGTGGGAAGGGGATAATCAGTGCTCCCTCTAAGCTGAGTCAGCGTGAGCCAGCTCACAGGGTTTTTTTAGCCTCTGGCTCACACATTTTCGTCTGACCTCCGGAAGGACGGCTCCAGAGCAAACGAATTTATTGCAGGAGCCAAATCGCTCGCCCACAACTTGAGCGCCAGCCAGTGTTCCCTCTAAGCTGAGTTGGTGTGCGCCAGCTCACCATTTTTTTAGCCTCCAGCTCACAGATTGTTGTTTTAGCTCGGGGAGGAGGGCTTCAGAGCAAACTGACTGACGCAGTGGCCGAATCGCTCAGCTCACCCCTTTAATGCCAGGAGCTCACAAAGTAGGATTTTTGCTCACAGGACTCCGCAGCTTAGAGGGAGCACTGGATGCCAAATAGCTCAGGAAGTAGAATTAGAGGGAGCATCGGGAAGGTATCCTCGACAAGGGGGGAGGGGAGAACACAAGGGTGGGGAGGGCCGGGCCTCATCCTGCGGCTTAATCGCCTCCCTCCGCTTCCGTTTCCCAAACGCAGCCGAGGTGTGTCTATTAAAAACAAGGAGCCAACGGTTGAAAAGGCGAGGGTCGATATCGTCAGCGAATTAAAAAACAGTCTTGGCTTTGGGGGGGATCGGGGCCCTCCTTTTGCGGAGGTCGCCTTAACCGGAGAAGCTGCAGTTTTACCTGTTTGTGTGTGTGTGTGGGGGGGGGGGAGAAGGGATCGCAGGCGAGGCTTTACTCTCGAGCAAGCCCCCCAATAAGTGCTTGCCCTTGGTAAGATGCTCACCCTCAGCTCTGCTCGAAGAGCGAAGAAGAAACTGCGTTTATGAACAAAATAATAACGATGATGACGGGGGGGCGGTTTTGAGACTCGCACATCCTCCATTAATATATGTATGTGTGTATATATATATATATATATATATATATATATATATATATCAGGATCTCCGCCCCCCCGCGCCCGCGATCTAGGCCGAGCCCATCTTCGCCCCCATACTGTTAGAGGGAATGTGATATTAACAAATGTTTGCAATCTCTCGTACAGCTGTAAGCAAAATAATTAACTAATTAAACTAATTAAATGTAATTACAATAACTCATTTTGGGCGTTTTGCAGCTGCTGCTCGCTCTCTCTCTCTCTGTCTCCCTCCCCCCCCTCCAATTTCTCTGGAAGACGGGGTCTGTCGGCTTTGCGAGGCCCAGACGCATGAGAGAGACCTTGAATAACAAATATCGGTGTGTGGGTGGGGGTGTTAAATTGTCTCAGGGCTTCCCTTTCTCTATCTAGGTTTTTTTTAAAAAAAAAAAATGAGGCGAGATCGCCGGTCTTGGGGGGGGGGCCTGTCGTTGACCCAGGCTGCCGGTCCAAGTGTTATTGCGGGCGAGTAAAGCCCCTTTTCATTCAGCGAGGCTTCCTTCCGAGTCGACAGGCCTAGGGGGTGCCCTATTTTCTGAGACGGATGGATTCTTAGTAAGATACTCTTTCAAGGGCTCTTCCTCGGAAGGAAGAGAGCTCTCGTGGCTAGGATGTCAGCCGTTTCCTTGGAAGTAAAGATCTAGACATTAGAGGCTCTGCAGCCAATTGCCTAGTTTCACGATCGGGGCGTTTTGTTAATGCCACGGGACGGAGGAATTCACTGTGTGGAAGCTGGAACTGTGGTGTATGATTTTTTAAAGAATTTTTTAAATATATATATATATATAATTGGGGAGTTGCTGATCTAATGTAGAGCTCCCCCCCTCCTCTGTGTGTTTCCTCGGGAGTAAATCCGACCTGAATCGAGGGAACCCTCAGCTGGACTCGGTCCCGAGGAAGGATGTATATTTCGGAACATGCTCCCAGGTAGACGTGCCTCGATCGGAGGTTGTGTGTGTTGGATTTCCCCCTCCCTTCGATGAAGAGAGAGAAAGGTGGATTCTCGGTTGCGAATGCGCTTTGGTGTCTCTTTGGCTCCGAGTGGCGTTTCTGAGGACGATTGGGGCGCTCTCGGCAAGACAGACGTGGCTGTTCTTGGCGTCTCTCTCTCTCTCTCTCTCTGCCTGTAGTTTAGGAGGGCGCCACTGTGTGGCTTCCCCCCCACCCCGCTGGCGCGCTGTTTACACGCGAGGAAACTCATGGGAGGCCGCCCAGGGTCCGGCTCTTCAATAGCACTGCGCCGGGCTCGGGCCCATGAGATCCCGGGTCCTCCCTAGCGTCTTAAATAGGCTTGGCAGGACGCAGCCTTACTCGGGAGTAAGAGGTATTGTTTCAAACGCCGGAGCGGGAGAGATTGCCCGGAGAGATGAACAGACGTTCCAGGAGGAAGGAAGGCTATAAACATGCAGATGACTAACCTGCGACTGATTTCTGAGGAAGTGTGTGTATGTGAGTGTGTGAACCCGGAGGCACACCACCAGCCGGAAGCTTCTCTGGCGGATCCTTTGCGCGTTGACTCGGAGCGCAGCGACTCCCGAGGAAGCCAGCCCTGTAGACCTCGACGCTCCCCTGCCTTCTCGGGTGGGTGGTCGGGTGGGAATCGATGCCCGGGCTGAAGGCATCGAGGCTCTTCGTCGGCAACCCCCCCCCCCGGACAGGGTCCGTTGGCCTTTCCCAACGAAACCAGTTAAAGGGGAAAGTTTAACGAGTTCAAGCTCTCGCCTCGCCCCCAGTGTTCCCTCTAAGCTGAGTAAGTGTGAGCCGGCTCACAGATTTTTAGCCTCCGGCTCACACGTTGTTGCCCTAGCTCAGAAAGGGGAGGGCTCCAGAGCGAACTAATTTAGGCAGCGGCCGGATCTCTCGCTCGCAACTTTCATGCCGGTCAGCTCACGAGGTAGAATTTTTGCTCACAAGACTCCCCAGCTTAGCGGGAGCATTGCTCACCCCCCCCACCCCCCCCTTCAAAGACACATTCAGACGTTTCAAAGGCTTAAAACAAGATCTCCTTTATTTCCTCGGGGTGACAAGAGGCGACGTTAAACGTGGCTTTCTTAGGGGGGGGATGATGAGAGAGGAGGGTCAGATTCTCGAACAGCAACAGACAATAAACGCTCCTCTCGATCTTCAAGCAGGCGCAATTCGGAAAGCTGGGGTGGAGGGTGGGGATTGGCATCCAGAGTAGCCAGGGCTTTTTGCTGGGAAGGCTGTGGGCCGGGGTTCTCCGTGGGACCCTCTATCGAGAAGGGCCGGAGAGAGATAGTTCGACCCCCGTGGACGGATTCCCCCCCCCTCGTTCCAAAACAGCGCTTCCGGTTCTTCCGGCCGGAGCACAACCTCAGGGCCGCCCTGCCGGGGAGAAATACACTGAGACAAAGTCGTCCCTTTCAGGTCTGGGGGGAACACTGTCATTTTATTCCCCCCCCCCTACACACACACACCGCTTTGTACCTGCTTCTTTCCCCAGTCTACGTGGGCTGTTTCTTACCCTCAGTCTAAAAAGAAAAATAAATCTAAGTCTAACAGCCTCTCACTTTATCTCCCCCTCACACACACTTTATATATATATGAAGTTGCATTACAACAAGAAACTCAAAAGCTGGTTTCTGTAAACCCGGAAACGGAGCCTAACCCAGGCCTTGAATCCCGCCTGCCTGCCCTTGGAATCAAGCCCGCCACGTTCACATGCGCAATTCTGTCGCTTGGCCGTGCCAGCACGTGTGAATGAGCCATCGCTGATCACCGCCTCCCTCCAGGGAAACCTGGGTGTCCCATTCACACGTGCAAGTTGCCAAAGCCACTGGGGCTGGAACGAATAGAAAGGCGGACTGTAAAGCGAGCAGCGCGCCCTCTAAGCTGAGTTGATTGTGAGCTAGCTCGCAGGGTTTTTTTAGCCTCCGGCTCACAGATTTTTTTCGCCTTTGCTCGGGAAGGCGGGCTCCAGAGCAGAACTCAGTGACGGAGTAGCCAAGTCGCTCGCTCGCAACTTGAATGCCAGTGGCTCACCAAGAAGAGTGTTTGCTCAGGAGACCCCACAGCTTAGAAGGGAGCATTGAAAGTGAGCATGGATGCAGGCGGGGCAGCCCGTGTTGGTCTGAAGCAGCGGAGCAGAGTTCGAATCCAGCGGCACCTTGAAGACCCAACCGAGTTTTATCCAAAGCGTAAGCTTTCCAGAGAGCTCTAGAAGTGTGCATGCGCGCCCAGGCTTATACCCAGATACCTGAAGAAGCGCTGCACGCCCAGGAAAAGCTGATCCCCAGAATTAAACTTCATTCGTCTTAAAGGTGCCCGTGGACTCAAAGTTTGCTCTGTAAAGTGAGGGAAGACGCACGAAAGCCTTCCCTACCGCAAACTTTTGTTAGTATGCTAGACTCCGGCTGTTTTCTACCGCTGCAGGCAGACCCATCTTGACCTATAAATACCGTGAATAAATAGCGATAATAAAAATAAATAAATCAAGCCGTGGACTCGCACGTCGGAATCAACCCCCACACTTCCGGACCTGACCTGCCTCCTTCCCCGAAACCTTCTTCGGTCTGACCGGCAGACGGATCTCTGCATATTTAGTTGGAGCTTCCGCACCATCGAACCTCGCGGAAGGGGGGCAGCGCAGCCCGACAGCGGTAGCCCCGATTCTCTGGGAGTCACTCCCCCCTGAGCCAGGGTTCCCTCTAAGCTGAGTGAGTGTGAGCTGGCTCCCAGTTTTTTTAGCCTCCGGCTCGCCCGTTTTTGCCTTGGCAGAATGGCTCCGCAGCAAACTAATTTATGCAGTACCCCGATCCCTTAGTGCCAGGAGCTCATAAAGTAGATTTTTGGCACCATGGTTTAGAGGGAGCGTTGGCCGGCAGCAGACACCATCGGACCTTGAGGAAGGTTCCCACTAGCGGTAGCCCCGATTCCCTGGGAGTCCCTCCCACTATGGACCCGAGAGGGCTTACTCCTGAGTAAAGCGGGGGCTTGTTTATCCTCGCCTCTCTTCCCAGCCGGTCTCCCTCGGCCGTCTCTCGCCTGTCTCCCATCGATTTGTCTCGACCCGAGGTAAACAGATGGGTTCTCTCTATTATTTTTCCCAGCGCCCCCCCCCCCAGCTATTCCGGGTCCTCCCCGGTTCTCTCCTGCCTAGCGCAAACACAATATGTTGCCAGTCTCTCTCTCTCTCTCGTTATGTTTGCGATCCGGGCTTCCTTGACATTTCAGAGGTAATTTAGTTAAGAGGAAATGAGTTGTTCCCAGTAGAGAGCCGCGAACGAGCCGGTTGCGGAGGTAGCCAGCGTGATAAATGGCTGTTTCATTTGGAGATCTCCAGAGCGCGTTTAAAGGCTAATTTTCTGTATTAGCCCCCTTTGAGCGATTAATGCGAGGGAGGCAGGGACCGTGCGCCGCCCCCCCCCCGCCTCCGAGCTGCCCCATTAGAGGAGGCAGTAGCCGGATCTCCCCGGCCGGGGTGGGGTGGGGTGGGGGGGACGGACAGACGGGGGTGAAGGCATCCTCCCGTGGAAGGTGTCTTTTATTGTTATGATGATTTTGCAACGAGGGAGGGGGGGGGCTCTTAATGTAAATCGGCGGAGGGTGGTTAATACGATCGGGAAGGGGGGGGAGGCGGTCAATGCGCAATCAATAAGGTCGTAACGAGCGGGCCGCGCCACATTAGCGAGCGCGAAATCCAAGGAGACAGTAAAAAATCATTCGGGGCGGGGGGAACTCTCCGTGGTATTCAGGCGGGCGGGGGGACCGCGCGGACGCCGGGCCAGGGCGGCGCCGGCGCCCTCTTGCTCCCCGCTCAGGCCGCTTCGAAGGCCGTGAGCCACCCGATCCCGACCCCCAGGGAGGTTGGGAAGGGTCCCTGACTCATCCCCAGCCGACTGAACGGAGACCGCGTCGAATTTTCCAGGCCAGAGACGTTCACAGGCGGCCTGCCTCGGCGTCACGACCCTGGTCTTCCATGGGGGGGGGGACTTCCATCGAAGTACAAAAATAGACAGGAGGGACCGTGGCTCAGGGTCAGAGCGTCCGCTCGGGGCGCGGGAGGTCCCGGGTTCAGTCCCCAGCCAGTTGGAGAGCCAGTTCGGTGTAGTGGTTAAGTGTGCGGACTCTAATCTGGGAGAACCCGGTTTGATTCCCCCCACTCCTCCACTTGCACCTGCTGATGTGACTTTGGGTCAGTCACAAGCTCTGGCACAGCTGTCCTTGAAAAAGAGCAGTTTCTATCAGAGCTCTCTCAGCCCCACCTACCTCACAGGGTGTCTGTGGTGGGGAGGGGAAGGGAAAGGAGTTTGTAAGCCGCTCTGAGACGCCTTTGGGTAGTGAAAGTGTGGTTTAAATCCAATCTCTTCTTGTTGTTGTTCTTCTTCTCCACTTAAAGGCCCCTGGCAATAGACCCCCAGATGGGTAGCGTGTTAGTCTGTGGCTGCAGATCACACATACACGAAATAATCCACTTTCCGTGCACCTTCCAACGGGATTTCACCGAACCGGCAAAATCCAATTCTGAAGTGCGTTGGAAGTGGATTGTTTGTTTGATTTGATTTTTACCTCGCCCGGGGGGCGGGCTCAGGGCGGCTTACAACATATATGCAACGCAGTAAAACCCTGTGAGCGCAGCCACGGTGTCCGCCGCAGGAGAACAGCCCGGAGCCCAGGAGCCCCTTGAAGACTAACACAATTCGTGGCAGGGGAGGGGCTTTCGTGACCGGCTCGGCTCCCACGCAATCCTGTCTAAGGGGCGCAGGCTGGGTCTCGGGCGGAACTCGGTCTCAGACAGCCGCCCAATCCGGATTGCGGGTTTGCGGGCTGGGGAACCTGCCCGCGGGGGTTACCGGTGGGCAAGGTCAAGGCTTCACACACACACACACACACCGCCCACCCACCCACCTGCGGGGAAACAATAAAAGAGGCACGGCCAGTCTTGGGTGTCCCCGAACCCTGGCGCCAATGTTCCCTCTAAACTGTGGAGTCTTGTGAGCAAAAATTCTGCTCTGTGAGTGATTCAGCTGCGGCATCAATTAGTTTGCTCTGGAGCCCTCCTTCCTGAGCTGAGACAAAAATCTGTGCGCCGGAGGCTAAAAAACTGTGAGCCGGCTCACACTCACTCAGCTTAGAGGGAACACTGCCTGGCACGCGGGGGGGGGGCGGGCTCCGGAATCCGGTAGGGCTGCCAACCTCCCGAAATGACAGCTGCTCTCCCGACTAAGTCCGTCCCCAATGCTCCCTCTAAACTGTGGAGTCCGGCGAGCAAACAGAAAAAAAATCTGCTTTGTGAGCTACTGGCATTAAAGGGAACTGAATTCCCCTCCACCCGGGTTTTCCCCGCAATCCGTCGATTATTTATTTATTATTTATTTATTTCGGTGTGTTTTTTAATCCCGCCCTCCCGCCGGAGGCCAATCCGTTTCTTTCCCTCTTCTGAGGGATCTGGGGTCAGTCTCTAACCAATTCGGTTTTGGATCGAAGAGAAATTGGAAGCGGGGGGGGGGGTTTCTGCAAAAATGCAAGGCTTTCACTCTGTAGATGCCCAGAGGCCGGTGGTTAAGTGTGCGGACTCTTATCTGGGAGAACCGGGTTTGATTCCCCACTCCTCCACTTGCACCTGCTGGTGTGACCTTGGGTCAGTCACCAGCTCTGGCACAGCTGTTCTCTCAAGGACAGTTTCTGTCAGAAGTTCTCTCAGCCCCACCTACCTCACAGGGTGTCTGTTGTGGGGAGGGGAAGGGAAAGGAGTTTGTAAGCCGCCCTGAGATGCCTTTGGGCAGTGAAGGGCAGGGTATAAATCCAATCTCCTCTCCTCCTCTCCTTCTTCTCCTTCTTCTTCTCCTTCTCCTTCTCCTTCTTCTTCTTCTTCTCCTTCTTCTCCTCCTCCTCCTCCTCCTCCTCCTTCTTCTTCTTCTTCTTCTTCTTCTTCTTCTTCTTCTTCTTCTTCTTCTTCTTCTTCTTCTTCTTCTTCTTCTTCTTCTTCTTCTTCTTCTTCTTCTTCGAGTTCAGTGGCAGCTTTGAGATCAACCCAGTTTTTATTCCGTTGGGATCCAAAATTATCAGAGCCGATGGGTGCATTCCAAACACAAGAGCCACACTCAGTAAAAGAAAAAATATATTTACTAGGAAAACCCAAATAAAACATGGGAAAGGTACTTTGGATAAAAGAAATAAAAGTTTACCTACTTGCAACTACTCTATATGTGCTAAGGGCTACATGGCTAAAAACGGAGATGAGGGATGCGTTGTGGGAACTTCCTTTCTGGTTCACGGGAAGAGCCATAAACATCCTGAATACATGAATGCTAGAGCAAAGCATTTCTACAGACAAGGTGTTAGTTGACCAATACAAAGGTTACAGGTCACTTCGTTAGGATCAACAACTCCCTACAAACTTTCCCGCCCTTGAAGACATTACACAACGTAACGTCCTGTTTGCTAACAAACAACATTTAACTCTAGAATGGCTGGAATGTAAGCAACTTGCAGTTCCAACATGTTCAAAGTGTGAGTTTTCCTGTGCAAAACACACTTCTTCAGAAGGAAGCTTAGGCGTTGAATAAAACTTCGTTGGTCTCAAAGGTGGACCTCCTGATGGCACCTGGTCTTTTTGGCCGCTGTGTGTCAGAGTGTTGGACTGGATGGGCCACTGGCCTGAACCAACGTTGGCTTCTCTTATGTTCTTACGTGCCGCTGGACTCAAAATTTGTTCAGCTGTTTCAGACCAACAGGGCTACCGCTACCAATACTGCCTTCTAAGCAATGGAGTCTTGCGAGCAAAAATTCCACTTTGTGAGCTCCTCCTGGCATTAAAGTCGTGACGTGAGCGAGTGATTTGGCTACCGCATCAATGAGTTTGCTCTGGAGCCATCCTTCCTGAGCTAAGATAAAAAAAAATGTGTGAGCTGGAGGCTTACAAAGCTGTGGGCTAGCTCACACTGACTCAGCTTAGAGGGAACACTGCTTCCTCCCCTCTTGTTCGAGGACCACCCTGGGATGTGCCCACTGCAAAGGCCCATGTTGGGAAGGGGTGCCCCGATTTCCCCTTTCCAAGAGAAACCAACGAGAAATCCTGTTGGTTCGTTGTGAACGATTTGCAGAGGAGCGAACGAGAAAAATGCAGTCTAGCCTTTCTAGAGCGACATCCTAGCCGGTACATAACTTAAGGGAAAAGAGATGGCTTCTCCGTCCCTGATCTTAGATCCCAGGAAGTTCTGTCATAAAACAGACTGTGTACGTGACTAGAAATCACACCATCCAACCAATGTAGCGATCAGCCAACGACCAGATTAAAGATCACTCTCAGTTATACTAAGCACCACCCGCTCTAACCCCGGGGAAAGTGTCTCTACTCCTAACTGGTTACAGCTGAGCTAGGCGACATCCTGTTTGCACACACCATCCAGTTTGGGACAGTGGTTAAGTGCAGCGGACTCTAATCTGGGAGAACCGGGTTTGATCCCCCCACTCCTCCACTTGCACCTGCTGGATGACCTTGGGCAAGCTATCGTTCTGTCAGAGCTGTTCTTGAAAAAGGGCAGTTTCTGTCAGAGCTCTCCCAGCCTCACCTGCCTCCCAGGGTGTCTGTTGTGGGGAGGGGAAGGGAGTTTGTAAGCCTCCCTGAGACTCCCTTGGGTAGTGAAGGGTGGGGTATAAATCCAATCTCCTCCTCCTCCTCCTCTTCTTCTTCTTCTTCTTCTTCTTCTTCTTCTTCTTCTTCTTCTTCTTCTTCTTCTTCTTCTTCTTCTTCTTCTTCTTCTTCCTCTTCCTCTTCCTCTTCATCGTCCTCTTCCTCTTCCTCTTCCTCTTCTTCAACTCTATCATGACTGAAAGTGTTGTCAACTTCTAAACATTCCAACAAGTCCCTCTTTGAAATAAGAGATGATTTATTTATATATTATTACTTATTAAAACGTCTGTATCCCGCCTTTCCCCTCCTCGTTCAAGGAGGCTTACAATAATAGTCGAAGGACAAAGTTTTGAGTCCAGGGGCACCTTTAAAGACCAGCGAAGTGTAACTCTGGGTACCAGCTCTGGCGTGCAGGCATTCTTCAGGTTATCTGCGTGTGCAGCAGGAGAAATGTGCCTGTATAGGAAAGCTTATCCCCAGAATTAGAACTTGCTTGGTCTTAAAGGTGTCCCCGGAGGACTCCAACTTTATTTTGCTGTTTCGGACCAACACGGGTACCCACCTTCTGACTGGGATAGAAAAGATCCAGACTTTCATACCCTGGAACGCTTGTTGGTCTCTTAAGGCGCTGTTGGACTCGCATCTGACTGAAGAGAGAGGCTCAGAATCCAGCCCATGGTGGGGCAGGGTTACCCTGTTCTGAAATGCGGAAAGGAGGACGCATTTCCCGACTGCCCCTACTTCAAACCGTAGGACTGAAGCCTGGGTCCACAGTGGCACCTGTTGAGACCAATTTTATTTATTTATTTATTGGATTTATATCCCGCCCTTCCACCTGGGCTCAGGGCGGCGGACAAGAGGCAAAATGCCAGACAACAAAATTAAGACATAAAGGCCAAGCCAAGAATAAATACAAGCCACAAAACTCCGTTACAACTAAACAATAAAACAACGATAGCAGCACAGAAATCACTATATGGTCCACCCAGTTTAATTCCGGTCACGATGCTTTTGCGTGCATGCGCATTTCTGAAGAAGCCAGCATGCGCTGGAAAGCTTCTGGCCAGAATTTAACTTCGTTGGTCTTCTAGGTAGCGCTGAATTCAATCTGGAAATAGTTGGGGTTTGGGGGTGTGGGGGGGAGATAGCGGCTCCTCTCCTTAAGGTAGACTCAGGTCGAGTAGCCCCCGTTGGTTTGAAGCAGCGGAATAAAGTTGCAGTCCATGGTAGCACCTTGAAGACCCACCGAGTTTAATTCTGAGCATCGGCTTCCCCGTGCATGCACAGTTCTTCAAATATATGCGTACACAAAAGCTTAAACCCAGAATTAGACTTTGTTGGTCTTAAGGGTGCCCCCCTACACGGACTCCAACTTCGTTGCTTCGGATGAACGCCGGTTCGACTCCCGAATCTATCTGAGGAAGTGTCGCATGCGCAGGAAAAGCTTATCCAACAGCATTAAACTTCGTGGGTCTTAAAAGTGCCATCGGACTCAATTTTTATTCCGATCCCATGCACCTGAAGAAGTGTGCATGCGCAGAGAAGCTTATGCCCAGAATTAAACTTAAAGGCGCCCCCCGGGGGCTCCAACTTTGTTCTGTTGCTTCGGAGCAACACGGCCACCCCACCTGAATAATATTTAAAAATACGTCCAGCTTGAAACAGGAAATACGATAGGATCAAAGGAATGGGAGGCTGTGTTTTTGTTTTTTAAAAAGTGAAAGGGGAGATCCACTTCCCATAGCCGCATGACCCAACCTGGGGAGATTCAGATGGACCAGTGGGCCCCTTCAAGACCGACAAGAGTTTTATTCCGGGAAAATGCTTTCGTGTGCACGCGCACTTTGCGTGCACACAAAAGCTTATATGCAGAATAAAACTGCACCGGTCTTAAAGGGGCCACTGGGCCCAAGCTTTGTTCCAACCGGGCATGGTCACAGATGGGTTGAAAGAGGCCCACAGAGAGCATGGAGACAAACGTGTTTAGACAGAGAGCACGTCTGAACGTCTTTGGATCTGAAAGTCTTTGGAGAGTTCTCCCATCAACGGAAATCACACCCCGCTGAAACCCTATGGACGCGCAGTGTCATTGACTTTAATTTTTTGGGTTTTTAAAATTTATTTAAAATCTCTGTTAGCTGCCCCCCCCCGTCCCTTACCCAGCTCAAGGAGGTTATACAACACGGAAAAAACACGTAAAATAATGAAAGACACAAACCCCAAATTTAAAGCCCCCACCCCTAAATTCAGGACTGCTGGCAAAACTTTAACCCAATGCGGTCCTAAATAAAAACAGTCCCTCAAAAAAAAAAAAAGTGAAGAAAATATTTGCAGTTTTTCCCGAAGCAATTCTTTGATAATATTGTATTCCATTTACGTTATTTAGAACGCGCCTTTCCCGCAGAGCCCCGAGGCGGATTACGCATTAGGGAGTCCCTACAATCGAAAAATGCATTAGGGTTTTAGGGATCTGGAACGACCAGAAAGCACTCAAGCGTAGAATAAGTATCCACAACGACACATTCAGCGGTACAGAAATCACACGGTAGGATCCTACTTACAGGGAGCTTGTACACAGCAGTGTAGACCCCAGTCCCTAATAACGTATCCGCGCAAGTTTGAAAAACCGTTTTGTACAGTGTAATCTGCGCATGATTATAGGTGCCCAGGAACCTTAAAGGCCATTTAAATCGCAATTCGAAGCCACAGCGGTTTGCTGCCCAGAAAAAAAAAAATCTGTTTTCGGACGTCGGTGTAAAACTGCACAAATCCTCAATAAATGGGCCGTCTAACTAGACCCTGTACACACATCCAGGTGGGTAAAGCACTGTTCCCTCTAAGCTGTGGAGTCTTGTGAGCAAAAATTCAACTTTGTGAGCTCCTGGCATTCAGCTTGTGAGCGAGCCATTTGGCGACTGCATAAATTAGTTTGCTCCGGAGCCCTCCTTCCTGGGCTAAGACAAAAATGTGTGCGCTGGAGGCTAAAAGACTGTGAGCTAGCTCACACTAGCTCAGCTTAGAGGGAACACTGGTGGGTCGCCGTGCTGGTCTGGAGCGGCAGAACGAAGCTGGGAGTCCAGGGGGGCACCTTTAAGACGCGGGATTCAACTTGGTTGGTCTTCAGGGCCCCACGGAACTCAGACTTTGTTACAGTCTAAGTGCAATGCTCCCTCTAAGCCGAGGAGTCTTGTGAGCCAAAATTCTACTTCGCGAGCTAACTGGCATTAAAGTCCCGAGCGAGTGATTTTGACGACTGTATAAACTAGTTTGCTTCGGAGTCCTCCATCCTGAGCGAAGACGAAAATGTGTGAGCTGGAGGCTAAAAAAACTGTGAGCGCTCGCACTCACTCAGCTTAGAGGGAACATTGCTTGGGTGGACTGATCAATAACTATTTTCAGGAATAGAGGCCCGGGGAAGGTTTTCTTCCGTCCTCCTCCGCGCGGCGCTTTCTAGACTTGGCGACGAAACCGACTATCATCAACCAGAGAATCGCCCTTCTCTCGCTTTCGTTTTGTTTAAAAGACGCTTCGTTAAACGCCACCGCCCCCCCCACCCCGAGTTTTTCCACCTCCACCCCACTGAGGCGAACGGAGGCAAAGGGAGGGAGGCCGGTCGGGACGAGACAAACGCGTGGAATAGGATAGAATTCAATGTTTGCGGTCGGGATTTCAGCGGCGCTTACAGATTCGCCTGGAGACCCGCGCGTGTGCCAAACCCGCACGTCTGTAAACGAGTCTCTCGCACCCAGAATCTCCGGCCGTGGCCTGACCCGGGACTCGACGCCAGTTCCTTTGAAGACGGATGGGGTTTACTCCCGAGTAAATGTGCGTACGGAACGGCCTGCGAACAGGGCTAAGACTCTAAGGGGGGGGGAGGATGCGTCCAAAAAACTGTGTGTCCAATGTTAAACTGTCTCGAGATTCTAGTACGATTAGGTCGAGTGCGCTGAGGGTGCCGGGTATATAGGCACCAGCCCCCTTGCTTCATCTCAGTCCCATTGTTTGGAATGGAACACCTCCAGAGTTGGGGCTCTTGCTGTATTCTGTAGAACTGCAGGTCCTGGAGATGATAGGAGGGAAGGCTGCATGGGATGGCCCGGTGTTATCAGAGCTCAGAAGCTCAGCAGGGTCAGTACTTGGAAGGGAGGCCACCAAGGAAGGCTCTGCAGAGGAAGGCAATGGCAAACCACCTCTGCTTCTCACTTGCCTTGAAATCTGCTTATCTGGAGTCACCATAGGTCTTGGATGGAAGGCCACCAAGGAAGGCTCTGAAGAGGAAGGCCATGGCCCACCACCTCTGCTTCTCACTGGGCCTTGAAAGCCCCTTACTGGGGTCACCACAAGTCAGTACTTGGATGGGGGACCACCAAGGACGTTTCTGCAGAGGAAGGCAAGGGCAAATCACCTCTGCTACTCACTGTCCTTGAAAGCCCCTTGCTGGGGGTCGCTGTAAGTTAATTGTGACTTGATGTCACCTAAGTCCACCAGAGAAGTGTCAGAACATCTCCTACAAAGTAAAGACTACTCCTAAGTGGATACAGGTTAAATAACAGTCATGTCCTGTTTAATGACAACTAACCATAATGACTGAAATGTAAACAACTTGCAACTCTCACAAGAAGCCATGTTGGATGAGGCCAATGGCCCGTCCAGCCCAACACTCTGTGTCACACAGTGGCCAGAACCCAGGGGCCATCAGGAGGTCCACCAGAGGGACCAGAACTCTAGAAGCCTCCCAGACACCAAGGATACAGAACATCACTGCCACAGACAGAGTGCTTCATCTGTACCTTGTGGCTAATAGCCATGGATGGACCCCTGCTCCATATGCTTATCCAGTCCCCTCTTGAAGCACTTATATTTGTCCATATATATAAGCTAAAGGAGGGAGGATGGCATGATACAGCCTGATCTCAGACCTCAGAAGCTAAGTGGGAGTCAGTATTTAGAAGGGAGACCACCAAGGAAGGCTCTGCAGAGGCAGGCAATGACAAACCAGCTCTGCTTTTCCCTTGTCTTGAAAGCCCCTTGCTGAGGTCACCATAAGTCAGTACTTGGATGGAAGACCACCAAGGAAGGCTCTGCAAAGGAAGGCCATGGCCAGCCACCTCTGCTTTTCTCTTGCCTTGAAAGCCCCTTGCTGGAGTTGCCATAAGTCAGTACTGGATGGAAGACCACCAAAGAAGGCTCTGCAGAGGAAGGCAACGGTGAACCACCTCTGCTTCTCACTTGCCTTGAGAACCCCCTGCTGGGGTTGCTATAAGTCTTGGATGGGAGACCACCGAGGAAGGCTCTGCAGAGGAAGACAATGGTGAACCACCTCTGCTTCTCACTGGCCTTGAAGGCCCCTTGCTGGGGTTGCTATAAGTCTTGGATGGGAGACCACCGAGGAAGGCTCTGCAGAGGAAGGCCATGGGCCAACCACCTCTGCTTCTCACTTGCCTTGAGAAACTCCTGCTGGGGTTGCTATAAGTCTTGGATGGGAGACCACCGAGGAAGGCTCTGCAGAGGAAGCCCATAGCAAACCACCTCTGCTCCTCACTTGCCTTGAAATCCCCTTGCTGGGGTCGCCACAAATCAGTTGTAACTTGATGGCACTTACATATGTACATATTTAAAAACCAAGGGATGGAAGCTGGCATAGTACAGGCCAATCTCACGAGATCCTGGAAGCTAAGCAGGGTCAATATTTGGATGGGAGACCACCAAGGAAGACTCTGCAGAGGAAGGCCATGGCCAGCCACCTCTGCTTCTCACTTGCCTTGCAAGCCCCTTGCTGGGGTTGCCATAAGTTGGTACTTGGATGGGAGACCACCAAGGAAGACTCTGTAGAGGAAGGCCATGGCCAACCACTTCTGCTTCTCACTTGTCTTAAAAGCCCCTCCCTGGGGTTGCCATAAGCTGGTACTTGGATGGGAGACCACCAAGGAAGGCTCTGTAGAGGAAGGCCATGGCCAACCACTTCTGCTTCTCACTTGCCTTGAAAGCCCCTCTCTGGGGTCACCATAAGTTGGTACTTGGATGGGAGACCACCAAGGAAGGCTCTGTAGAGGAAGGCCATGGCCAACCACCTCTGCTTCTCACTTGCCTTGAAAGCCCCTCTCTGGGGTCACCATAAGTTGGTACTTGGATGGGAGACCACCAAGGAAGACTCTGTAGAGGAAGGCCATGGCCAACCACTTCTGCTTCTCACTTGTCTTAAAAGCCCCTCACTGGGGTTACCATAAGTTGGTACTTGAATGGGAGACCACCAAGGAAGGCTTTGTAGAGGAAGGCCATGGCCAGCCACCTCTGCTTCTCACTTGCCTTGAAAGCCCCTTGCTGGGGCCGCCATAAGTTGGTACTTGGATGGGAGACCACCAGGAAGGCTCTGTAGAGGAAGGCCATGGCCAACCACTTTCGCTTCTCACTTGCCTTGAAAGCCCCTCTCTGGGTTCGCCATAAGTCGGCTGTGACTTGATGGCAGTTTACGCAGGCACACAAAAGGAAACGTAGAAAAGTGCTTCAGGACAAGGGCGTGGACTTTCCAATTTCCCGGGAGGGAGGACTGGGGCTGGGCCAGAGGCATTGCTATGCTAGCTTCTTAAAAGAACCGAGGCCCAGTGACATCATAGGGAGAAGCCAGTGACATCACAGGCCCTTGTCACTCTCTATGGAGGCTCCTACCCTGACAGAAACCTTGTCAGTCTTTAAGGCGTCGCTGGACTCCTGCTCCCTTCCACTAGTAAGGAACGCAAACTGCACTTTAACAGAACTTTGCTCTACGGACATTGGTGATGGAAGCTTTTTTCAGAACGCTGAGCCAAAAGCAAGAACCTGTTTGCTGTGGCAGTTGGAACAAACAGTTCATGAAAGCACAGTCACAGGGGTCCTGGGTAAAGCTGGCAAGCCAGTGGTTAGTACGGGTGCCAACCTCCACACAGGGCCTGGAGAACTCCTGGAATTACAATGATTCCTTGGAGAGAAGGTACTGGGGATCGGAGAGAAGGTGCTGGGGTTCAGATCAGAACCCCAAGCAAGACAGGCCTATTGACTGGCCCCCTCAGGTCATAAATCCCAGGGAGGCTGGCTAAGCTCCCTTTCAGGAGATCAGGATAGTCTCTGCCCATGCTCAGAAATGCCCTCTGCCCTGCAATTCCTGTTCAGGACCTTTGTGATCAAAAATAAGCGCTGTTGGCGGACTTAGTGAGGCTCAACCTAAATCCTAAAACTGGGGTGGGGTTTTAGGTAGTATTTTACATCTAGCTCTAATTTATTTTAAGTAAAACCTTTTTATGTCACCTTTCCACCCAGTCAGGGTCCCCAGGGTGGGGAATGTGAACAGAGATCAGCACATAAGAACAGAGATGACATCTGAATCTTCTAAGGGGGTGGGTCATTTTGGACAGCTAAGAAGCAGGCGGTGGAGAGGACATCCCTTTCTCCTTCTTGGTAGAGTAACGCTGCCACTGAATGAGGACATTCCATCTAGCCAGTTTGACACAGGGTTGCCAAATCTAAGCCGATAAATTCCTGGAACATTGGGAGGGCAGGCTATGGGGAGGGAAGTAACCTCAGGAAGCCAGAGTCCAATCTCCAAAGCAGCTATTTTCTTCGCATGTACCTCCCCTCAACAGGCTGGCTGGTGGACCCACAAGGGACACCTGGCCAGTTGCAGAGAGGGAGAAGGATGCATGCAGCCTCCCCCCTGCCCCCAGGAGGATGGACATTTCCTTATCTGTGGGGTCAGTGAGGGCCCGTGCAGCAATGACTCTCCCCAACCAACTGATCCTCTACCCCAGCCTTGGCCAGAATGAGAACTGCCAAGGAGGAGGCTGTCTTTTATAGCAGGCATTTGGAGGGCAGGGCTGCCCACTGCTAGGAGCCCACAGAGACTGGTCTGTGCTAGCGCAGCCTGGAGGGAACCAGGAAGTCCTCCAGCACAGACACAATGCTCCAGCCTTCCTACTCTATGGTACCATCAAAACTACGAGGAAAGGCTACAGCGTCACATGATGTAACCATTCCCCTGGCCAGATTATCTCACATCGGAGTTTGGAAACTAGTAAAAAAACCCCACTGCCATGGGGGGGGGGGCTGGCACGGGTGCCCCAGTTGAGGATTAATCCCCTCTGCAAAATTTCAGGAATGGCCCAAGCCCCCGAGCCCCCCCATACTTGACGCCTATGCTTCAGGACAACAGTACTAACTAGAGTTTTATATATATAAGCCCACAAACTGGTAAGTCTTATATCTGTGCGAAAGAGAACCAGCACCCGAGGCCACTTGGCAGTGCTCGAATAGGAAAAATCTTTTCCAAGCCTAAAGTGGGGGATAAAAGAGAGATAAATGTGCCCTACACCGGGATCCTGGCCAGCCTGCTTGCCTAGGGAGTCCACTAGGTTGGGACAGGCACTGGTCAGACAAGTCTCTGTATTCTGGTGCTCCTGGTGGACACAGGGCTACCAGTCTCCAGGAAGGGCTTGGAGTTCTGCCCGAAAGGCAGCTGCTCTGCATATGGCAGAGATCAATGCTCCCTGGAGAAAAGGGCAGCTTGGGAGGTTGGACTCGATGGGAAACCATAGGCTTGAGATGAAATCCCTCCACAAATTGCCCCCAAGATGAGTCAGAATGGATACAAGGAAGTCCTTCTTCACCCAAAGAGTGATTAACACATGGAATTCACTGCCACAGGATGTGGTGGCAGCTACAGGTATGGAAGGCTTCGAGGGGGAATTGGGTAAACATATGGAGCAGAGGTCCATCGGTGGCTATTAGCCACAAGTTATAGATAGGAACTCTCTGTCTGGGGCAAGTGATGCTCTGTATTTTTGGTGCTTGTGGGGGGGCAACAGTGGGAGGGCTTCTAGTGTCCTGGCCCCACTGGTGGGCCTCCTGATGGCACCTGGTATTTTTGGTCACTGTGTGACAGAGTGTTGGAATGGATGGGCCTTTGACCTGATCCATCATTGGCTTCTCTTACGTTCTTATGTTCACTTGCCCTCTAATCCCCCAGGAACATCCTAGAGAGTTGACAACCTTAGGTGGATGCCCCCCCCCCACCAGTTTCTCTTCTCCTTCTCCTTCTCCTTGTCCTTCTCCTCCTCCTCCTCCTTCTCCTCTTCCTCTTCCTCTTCCTCTTCCCCTCCTCTCCCCCTCCTCCCTTCCAAGGAAACGTAGACAGGATTGGGGCCATGAGAGAAGATGGGGGCCCACCTAGAGGGGACCATTCTGAATGAGAGGTTGAGGGCTATCTTCTGGAATGTCTCTAGGGGGCCCTGGAAAGCTCCCCGAAGCAGCT